>JAUZNC010057072.1:0-11253 GCA_034780395.1 Vannuccia rotundouncinata | reverse complement strand
AATCGATAGATCATCAAATTGTCCAGGAAGAAACTCTGAGATCATTTACAGATATGAAAGTCATTTTAAATTATTTGCACTTAATTATGCGTGATATCCGGGATGTAAGTCATCTTTAAACACGACTACTTTATATTCGAAATGTGCACAAATTGTAGCGACTAGGCGTATTTTGAATCATTTTATTTAATATTTCAGATATGAAGTTACATCCTATAGAAAGATATCTTGAAATTGTAAATTTCGATCGTCTTAGAGAAAAGTAATGACGGCTTTACGTTGACCGATAATAAACGGAAATTTATTTAAATTTAAATAACTTCATGCACTAAGAAAATTATTGAATAATAATCTTTCATGTACCTTATCATCAGAAATTTGTTCCATATACAGATGCGTGGAATTGGCGATGTTCATCAGTGTGTAGCCATAATCATCAGAGCGAAAGGCGGACCAAGGTTCTCCATTGGGAATGAAAGGGTCAACTCCCTCTTGGCAGCCCGCAGAACCTGTCACCACGTGTACAGGACCTGGTGGGTCGGTGTAAGGTTCGGACGTTCCGTTGCATACCTGAAAAAGAAAAGACAAATACTGGAGTTTGTCCAAATTGAGAAGAAAACCGTTTAGGTGTAGGTAGGCCCACCTTTCTGTTATAAAGGGGCCAATGTCGCTCATAGGAATGTTCATGGGCCCAGAACATCAAGTCGACACCGAATTTGTAGAAGAGGTCCTCCAACCCGAACATGTAAGTCTTGCCATAGGGGGTGGAGTAAGGGATTCCGACTCGAATCAGATTGTCCACATTGGTGCAGTGCATGGCGTCATTACTGTTGCTGCAGTACATTGGACGATGACCCATGACAATGATCCAAGGACGCTTTGCTCGGTTGCTAGGCTGATTAGCTTCCTAATAGACCAATAAATAATGATGTTTAGTCAGGGTTAGATGATGAAAGACATTTACCAATGCAACATTAATATCTACTAGAGTAGGTATATCCAGACAAGCCGAATCGATTAATTCTTTTCGATCAATATTATAAATTAGATTACTATAAAATATGTGCAAATTTCTATACGTTGAATTTTCAAGAAAATTCAATTAAATTAACCTTGAGGTCCTTTTGAAGCCAGTTATACTGATTTAAGATCTGTTGCCACCCATAAGAGGAAGCGTAGTAATAAAACTCTGTAGATATCATAATCAGATGTGCAGGACCAACGTTGAAGCTGTAAAGAGAAAATATTCAGAGAGTTTATAACACTTAATACAATTACAGAATAAAAATGGTTGACATATTTAGCATAAAGAATAAAAATCATCAAATATGCGATTACATTAACTCCAAAATATTTTAGAACTCACCTGAAAAACTGTCCTTCCCCATCGCCACCTTTCATTGAGAATCTTCTTCGATAGTTGGAGAAATTGCTGCCAAGAAAATATGGTAACATTGACGACATACTTTTGAGATGAACTCATGAAGTAGAGAGACAAGAGGATCTTACTAAGCTGCTTCGTGATTGCCCGGACAGGTCATATAAGGTAGAATTGAAGCGATTGGCTCTATTTGGCGCATGAATTCGTCGCCATAACGGGCGTTGTCCTACAATTAAAAGTTATATATCCACAATAGATGTTTTCAAACGGAGAAAAGATTTCTATGATTTTAGTTGACTTAAAACAACCTAAAAGTTGGATTTCGATTCTATCTTTAAAATAAAAATAGCATAAAGTTATAATTTAAGGTAAATATTGCAAGATGTCGTCCCGCAACGAGATTATAGAGAGGTTTAAGTGCAGAGAAACCATAATAGTTAATTGTGCGATAGAAAATGTATCCACTTGAAATAGAACAGCCATTTATCTAGTTTTTCTCACGATTAACATGGGTGAAGTGGACTTTGACTCATTAATAATTAAGGACAAAGTTCAAAAATATAAATTAAGGTAAAACATTTGATAATAAAAAGATAAACAAGTCGATAAAATAGCGAATTTAAATGTCTGTCTGAAAAAATTCACCATTACAAACTTTAATTTTAGTAAATTTAGAATATTTATAAATTAATTGATCTGTTATTGTGGATTTATTATATTTCGGATTCAGAAATTATTCCACGCAAATCTATCCATTATAGATGGACAAAAATAGTTAAATCTGCAGAGACATTACACAGTGTTGCTCAATCGCATTTTAACAGTACATCGTAAAAAATTTTAAATAAAATAAAAACTGCAATCAGCTGTTTAAAAAAACACATTTAAAGCAATCAAGGGAACATTAACCCACGGGTAACGATATTAATAGTTCATGATATATTTAATGTCCCACAGTGTTCTCACACTTCTTCCATATTTTCCCCATTATGAGCTTACATCTCTGCAAACATAATGGAGTGGTTAGTAATTCTACCTAAACACCTAAACATATAAAAACGTTTAGCCTTAGTTGTGGTGCTTAGCAGATAAAGACCTAAACATAAAAATGATTTTGTGATCAAGAATTTCCAAGAGTTTTCCAGGTTGTACTTTTTTTTTAAAAATATCCTAAGAAGTGTAAATGTTCACATTACTGTAAATACAAATAATTTGAGTTATTAATAAAAGTTTTAAAAGTAACAGTTGAAAATGATAATTTAATATTCGAAATTGGATGTTCCTATAGTATATATACGTTATTCAGAGATACGAAAACAGATACACCATACAGCAAAAGGTACTGGTACACAATTATACATGCATCACGTGTACTAGAGTCACGTAATCGTTTGATAATAGTTGCTTCAACTATATAGCTGTTCGAGTTTTACACAGATCCTAATAACTATAGATTGAGATTTAAATTAGACTAGGAAGCAAAGTCCACATATGAAAAGCGGTGGTGAAGAGTATTATTAGGTTAAGCCAGTGAAGTTGTATAATCTTTATATTATTATTAGCCAAAATTGAAAAAGTGTTAGCTTATACCACAAAAAGAAATGATATACTTCCATAAATTGGGTTAGCTCTTACGAAAATAATATTTGATTTGAGCTAACTACGTTTTATATATGGAAATAATTTTAGCCTATAAATGCCAACATAATCCTACTAACATCTTAATAAATTAATACCTCTAGTAGAAACAACTTTATAATTAAAACTAAAGTAGTGTAATCTTAATACCTTGTTAGATATACAGAAAATTTTGAACTATTATTTACATATAACGTAATTTTTCTAAAACGTAGTTAGCTCAAATCAGATATTATATCTTTTGTGGTATGAGCCAACACACTTTTTGCCATTTTGGCTTAAAATAATATCATACTTTTTTGTTAAATATGTACGCGCAACCTATTGAATAGGTATTATAGGATTTCACTAAACTAGCCAGTTGAGTCACAGTCCTATTTAAAAACACAATATAATTTTGAAACAATTTTTATCGCATCGTGTAGCGCTGCCTTGAATTGTTCAGTAAACCAAATTTTATGTTCAAAGCTATAAAGACTCGAAATTAACTTACACATTCCCATGATATATTGATATCTTAATTACATAATATTTTTAATCGTTTATATTATGGACATAATTTAATTAAGGTTGCCGATCTAAATAAACTTTATTATTTTGATATCCATTTTCCACCTATACACGTCATTTATAGTTGATTATAGATTAAGAAGTCACCGAATTATTCGATTTATTATAGATTGTAATTATCAATTACTGTTAAAATGAGTGAATGTCTATGAGTACTGGCTTCACTAAGAAACTACAGTTGGAATATGTCTTAATATCTTTATATTTAACGTTTTATTATAGCTATATGATTAGGAAAATTGACTTATCAATTCATCTGAAGCCATTTTATTTAATAAACGACAATATTTTAAGAAATTTCAAAATAGTTTAAATAACAGCTTAAACCGTAGTTGCTAAGCTAAATTGAGGCCCCATAGCAACGTTGTTTTCATAAAAAATCATATTTCTGAACTTTAGCACATTTCCAATGTATATTTAAAAATTTGTCATCAATCGGTTAAAATTTAGGCGTCATTATTGGTGTTGAAGAATAATAGGAAGAAGAACAATTACGAAAGTATGCCATGTTTGAAGATTTAAATCTCGACGTTTATAATAGCTAAGGGCATGAAATTTGGCTTCCTAATTAAGTCGAGGCTGCGCTATGAAACTATGAATAGTAAGCTGAGGTTTCAATATACCTACAGTGCAGTGTAAGGTTTGCACGTATATGTTATTGAACACAGAGAGCTAACAACCTAAATTGAAAACTACAAATAAAAACAGTGTCTGCGGTTAAATAAATTCTTAAGATATGTGAGTATTTAGTATTTCCAGGCAATTTTCTGATATTAATTTATAATGTAAGTTGTTAAGAGTAGATCAGGGGATAGTCTACATTTAGTCAAACTTTTTTACTACTATAAATTAAAACAAAACTTAATTAATACCGTTAATTTCGCCTATAGATAATTGAAAAGTAATTAACCTCCGAAATAAAATAAAATCCGCAAATAGCATTTATACTATTATTAAAACAAACAAGAGTTAAAAACATAAAGTGGACCTACAGAGTCCATATTGTAAGCAAAATCACCAATGTGAAGAATCATGTCGAGCTCTCCGGATTCCGCCTTGAGTTGCAGTGCTGGTAGGGACTTTGCATTCTTGTTACCCATGTCACCATAGACAGCGAAACGTGGCGACCAGTTAGTGTCCGTAGAGAGTGACTTGAACCAGTAGAGGCTGGACCACCCCAGATCGCTCCCAACGCGATATTCTAAGAATGGTTAAGTTTGCGGTAAAAGTTAATCAACATCAAATAAATCTATTCACATAATATTCTTTAAAAAATCTTTTGAACTAAAAATCAGACATTATAATTGATTAAAATATACTAAAAACAATAATTTAAAGGAATGTTTAAAAATAGTATAGTAATATAAATCATAGTAGTGTAATATCTTACTTAACTTAAAATATTTTTTTTAAATTCACTATTTTCATTCAAAAAATATTCTTTTTAGTTTTTAATTACAATTTTTCTATCCGTGTATATTCAAACTAAATACACCAATTTATACTACTTGGATCACACACCATATTTAAGATTTGGTTTCACTGGAAATTGAACGCGATGCATATAGAGAGATCGTTTCTCACTGCCACCATCAACAAAGACATCTTCAGTGCCAGAAATACTGGTGAAGGATCCTTGTCCCGTCAGTCTAATTTGAACTGTTGACTCATTAGTCTGACTGAGGGTCACCCATGTGACTGTGTAACTGCTTGGGTCATCTGATTGACATTAAGGTTTATTTAGTAACTAAAATTATAATCAGTTTTAAAATATATCTGATTAACAATAAGCTAAATGAAGTATATATATATATATAAATATATTTGAAGCCTATATGTATTATTAGAAACAAAAATTAATAAATATATCAAGCATTTATAAAATAAAATATTAATAATAAAGTGTTAAAAATAATGTTTTCAAATGTATTGCCCGAAAATACCGGTTTAGGTTGGTTGCCTGAGCAGTTAAATTAGTTGCCAAAAATTAAATAGTACCTATTGACTAAAATTAATAGCAAAATATAGAAATAATAGAATACATTTATTAATACACTCTTATAATATATATAATATAATAGATACTATATAATTCGAGATACAAAAACTATTTAGTTACTAGTTTTCAAAAAATCAATTGTCTGCCAGGAAATACAGACTATATGTACTTAATTCAAACACTGAGATTTCATTTAAAACGTCATTAAGGAGTCATTATATCTAAAGCAAATAAATTTAAGTTTACATAGTTGATGTTGCAAAACATAAGCTTTACGATAGAAATTTATTAATGACCATGTTTATGATATAAATTATAGCCAATACTGTATCATATCTATTATATATTACAGATTAGCATAAATCATGCAAAATATAAATAATAGGTATTTTCCAATGTTTATTTCAATTTATACTTATATATTTATTTATCTGTTTAAATAAATAACTGCTTATAAAAAATTTAGTTGTTTAATATATTTTACTACTAGCCATAATTTTTACTCATAACAAATAATAGGAAACATATTTTGTTTATTTTTAGTCTCTAAGAACATACTTTATATATATATTAGTCTGTAAACAGATATTTCATAAAGGCTATAAACAAGAATGGAGATTAGATTAATATGTATATATTAACCTAATGTAATGATTTTCACTGTCTTCTAAAATATCAACAACAACAAAAATGTGGGAGATTGATTCCCTAAGCATCTCATAATTCTAGTCTTTGTTTTAAAATATAGAGTTTTTAGTCCAACTTGATTGGCATATATATATATATATGGTTTGATTAATTTAGATATTAATATTAACATTATTTAAATTTTATTGAAAGTTATATAATAAATTTTTAGCTCTAATTAAGTGAATTTATTATTAAATTTGGTAGCAAAATCAACCATTTAAAAAAATCAAAATAATTATGATATTTTGTTATACTTAAAATATACTTAATATCTATTTTATTGGAAAATAATTTTTGAAATATTAATATATATGTTTGATAACCAATCATTATTTTATATAAAATATATATTTTGAATATTTCAGAAAAAAAGAAGAATAGAGTTAAAATAAACTTTGATTTAATTTTCCAAATAGCTAAATATGTTAATAGTTGAATATAAATAATGTCTGGTATATATATTTTTAAAAAAAGAATAAAATGAATAATAATTAATAAATTAAATTAATAATTATTATTAAGCTATATTGTGTAATTCAATTTCAAAATTATAAAAATTAGTTTTAAAAAATTATTATTTATATGCTATAAAATATAATATTTAAAAAATAGAAATGTCCAGTATTTAAAAATGTTTTGATATATTTAAAAAAAATGATAATATTAAAATTATAATAATAAATTTTTTTTCTATTAATTTTAAAATGAAATATATAATTATTAAACAACAAATTATTATTTTTTAATTTTTAAACAAATGCTCCAATATAAAACTATTTGAATTACAGTAAACATTAAATCTTAAGATGAACTATAAAGGAAAAAAGTGGATATTCATAATAAAAAAAATACTTTTGACAAAACCAAAAATTGTCAGATAAATAGTCTAGGATGTTCATTCATCTAAAAAAAACAGAAAATAAATAATTATTACAAAGAAAATAAACTCAACATTTTTGTTTTACATTAAATTTATTTATTCTATTATTATAGGGAAAATAGTTAATAATAAATATAATACTCAATTACACATTTTTCTATGGCAAGAGCACAAATAGGATCTAAAATATAATTGACTTACACACATTAATTCTTGATTAATTCACACATTTTGTTACAGCCATGATTTTTTATTTTCAAAATATATTATTTAGCCCCTTTTTATTATAAATGTGTTATTGTAATATGTTATTTATATATTATAATGTACATTTTTTAAACTTATTAAATAAAATGACATTAAAATTGTCTGCATTTTAAAACAAAATTTTCAACTCTTGCACACAGAATATATCTTGTTAAAATATGTTATAGAAAAAATATGCTTAATTAATGAATATCTGTAAATGATTTGGTCATCTGTATATTCCTAAATTTATAAATATTTTATAAAATAGCCAGTTCAAATTATTTGTCAGACATTTTTAAACAAATATATTAATAATCCAAAATGTGTCAAATGAACATGCTCTGCCTAAAAAAAAAGTGTATATAATGTAACTTAAGTTTGTAATTTATTAAAAATAGTCAGAAAGATTTATTAATAATCAAATGAAAAAAGGGCTTAATATATATATATTTCATATGCTTCTTCTAAAATAAAATTAAAGGCTTTTTCCACAGTAATTTTTCATATATTTTTTCATAGAATTTGAGAATGTTTGACTGTAATTATACATATATATGTATTCTATTTTTATGTATTATGCATTCCATGTTTTTGTATGCCAGATATTTTAGCCTGTTGCTAATATTTAATATATAAAATTATTGAAAGTATACCAGATATATACTCCTTGGGCTATATGAAATGCACAGTGGTTTATTGTATTAAATGTATATTCCAGCTGGGAGGGCGAGAGTCTCTACACTCTCTATACAAACTATATAAACCAGAAATATAAACCAAAAAAATGCCACTGAAATGAAAGTGCAGATACTTGATGTTCACCATGCTTAATGCCACCTATGCTTAATTTAAGCAATCATTTATTACCTTATACTAAGTACCTTTAAAGGCTTAACCATTGTATGTTGTTGTCAATATATAAAGAAATGTGAGATAATATAGATATTAACCAGATTGTGGATCAGTTTATCAGTTTTGTTTCCTAGCATGCTATTATGTTTTTCAAAAAAATAAATTTAAATGACTCTAAAGACTGCTTGTATTTTTTTTAATTGAAATAAATTTGTAACTTAAAATATATAGGCTAAGGCTATATTTATAAGTAGTGTAAATATGCTTATATCATCATTTTAATTTAATTTGTACATACAGCAATAAACAATGTTGAATAGTTTAAAAAATAGTTTTATAAATGTTGGTTCACAGTGCTCGAATTCAATGAATAATATATATTTAATTTTTTAATTAAACATTGTATTTGTATAATATTGTCAAAAATGTAATTGAATATGTGCAGGTTATTATAAATATGCACAAGCACTTATTTTAAGATTCAATCAACATATTTGCGATATATTAAATTAAAATAAAGGCGAGTGGCCCCTTTAAAGCTGTCCCCCCTTAGAACGAAATTACATTCCTACGGTCCTGATGTAGGTTATGTATAATTATTAACAGTAAAGTCACTTACATCCAATTGATAAATGAATTTGTTCTGGTTGAGGATATATTTGGGCTTGTAAATCAACACATACAAAACATAAGTATAACGCAAAAACCATATAGTAATACATAATTACGTTGTACAGAATAAATGTCTAATGAGGATTTTCATACAGCGCGGTTATTTTCTGCTGTTATTTTTACAGATATATTGAAATATTAAAAGCGCACTGTAATTAAGATTAGAAATTAAATATAACATAAAATATAATATAATTTACTATACTTCAGGGTGGATATGTATGAATATGTATGGATATATGTGGATATGTAGCAAAAAATAAACTTATTCACTGTATTTTTTTACATATACAAAAATTTTCTCGATGGTCCGCCATATGCAACAGCCATAGACGATATTTCTGCAACAGCCATAGACGATACTTCTACTACAGCCATAGATGACACTTTTTTAATTTTATGGCCAGGTAAGTCGATAAAATTGGGATACTTTCGGAGCCCCTGGTTCTTTTTTGCTTTTGTTTCTCATCCCGTTAAAATGAAAAGAGTAATTCATCACATGATGAAAATATAGCAATTTCATTTCTAGCGATTAATACCTCTGGAATGAAAAGTCAATTTTCAAGATGACATAATTATGAAACCTTATAGAGATAAAGGTTCAACAACAGATATTGTATATTTTATATATATTTTAAGTTTTATTTTATTTTATTTTATTTTATTATATATATATATCAATTATATATAAACTTAAACAAAGATATTTATCTCTATATGGGTTCAACGCATACAATTAATTGACTTTGTTTTAATTTTGCCTTTATTATATTATTATTATTATTATTATTATATTGCTTTAAATAGCGAAATATTATGTTGGTCAATTTCTATGGTTCAACGACATATATTCCAACTGTAGAATTCATAAAATTAGTAAAATCATAGTCTAAATAGTTTTAAATTAGTCTATGAGTAAAACCAGTACTTTTATTAAGCATAGAAAGTATAACAGTAAGTAATCTAATAAATCGAATAATTAGCATTTGTCGGAAAAAGCAAGAAACGTTTACAGAGTTCCCGATTATTAAGCTCCAAGAAGATGAAAAATCTATAATTGAACGATCAGGACATCAGAAATTCAGAGAAGATCTGGTTAGTTTTGTACTGTTCTATATATTTAATGATACGAAATAGAAACACATTTTTAATAGAAAATGTAGTTTAATTTTATATTTAATTATCACTTCTGCATTAATTATGCAAAATTAATTAACTGTAATTACTAAATATAACAAATTAAACTATAGGAATAGTTTCAATAAATATTTGTTTTTTTTCTGTCTAGACCGATTTTCTTTCTATATACGTCGGAGACAGACTATTTACAGTGGTGAACGGAATTTCGAAAAGATTAATGTCGCTTGAAGTCCAGGTTAAATACAATTTAACAGGATCTGCTGGCAAATTTGAATATAATAGACATTTACAGGCCAATGTTTTTGGTAAGTGTACTTTGAACTACATTCCTACCAGAAAAATCAGGTCCGCATCAACATTTAATGGGGTATGGGACAAGTGTGTTCAGAGGTCGCCGGATTTTATTTCTATTACAAGTGAACTCACAAGTATAGTCTAACACCCCCTCCCTCGTAAATAAGTTTTCACTTGAGGAAGGGGTTCCTTATTATGCGGCCCTAAGATGGATTAGCCTACTTGTAACATTATTAAATTTTATTGTTTCAAATTTTCTTTATTTTAAAATGTAAATAAAAGTTATTTTTATTAATAAATTGTTAAATGTTTTACAAAATAAATATTATATAATTGTTTAGTTTGAATGAATTCTCTCCAATTTAATACTGGAGTTTGAATATTTCTCCCCATTATAGTTTACGTATATTATAGGTTATGTAGTCACGTTTGTATTATTGTTTAATTCAATTAATTATAATTAAATGTAATCATGTGATTAAGGATGTCGTTTTTAAAAAGGTGTATTTGAAATATACATAAAATAAAATTAAGTAAATAATTATATATAAATGTGTATGTATTATAGTTATTGATATTTTTCTTTTCATTAAGAATCTGTGGCGAAGGTTTATCAATTTAAGAACGAGACACAGTCTTCAATATTAAAGCAAATTAGAACTTGTCTAAAAAATTGCAATGATTTCCTTGTCAAACAATAAAAAAGCGGCAATCCGGGGCTGATCAGGATAATTTATAATTTTAACAGAACAGTAAATCTTTGATGTTGTAAGCAATGTGTACAAAAAAAATTATTTTCCTTTTAAAACCATATTAAATGAATGTCACCTAATATTATTATACATTAGTGATAATAAATATAATGAGTTGTATTGTAATATATATATT
>JAUZNC010057071.1:0-13375 GCA_034780395.1 Vannuccia rotundouncinata | reverse complement strand
GAAATTTTATTGGAAATAAATATGATTAACACGTTTAAATATTTATTTTAAAATGTTTATGGTCTGTCAGACCCCCCATGACAATGTACGTGTTAATTAGTTTTTTTAAAAGTCTTTAAATTTTTTAAGGTGGGTATAAACCCTGTTTAATAAATTGGATTTCAACCCTATATATGCATATTTTTTAGAGGGTTGGGAATAGCTGAGAAGTGTACAGACATATACATATATGGGAAAAGGGGGGTCAAAATTGGTATAATGACAGTATATTTTATGGCTACAAACAAAAAAATGTTAAATAAAATAAGATGATTATCATAATTATTAACACATAATTAATTAACAGCAATTGAATATACAATAGGTTGTCATTTATGTTGATATGTGAATTGATTTGATATTTCAATAAATAATTTCAAAAATAATCATCTGCTGTCATGTGTTATAATTATATTTATCTTATTTAAAATTTGTTGTTGGTAAAAAAATAATTTTAGTTGTCCTAACACTTGATGAATTCTGGTGCCAGTATCTTTCCAGTTAACAGGGATTTTTGGACTTGTGGAACATATAAAAATACCTTTATACTATCTCATAGACAAGCTCAGGTTTAGTGAGATTTACAACAATGAAATAATGTCCACTAACATGCTTGAAAGAAGTTTGGGGGCATAACAAATATTACTGATCATATCCATTACTATGATGAAATAACAAATATTTTTGCTCTCCACAAATGCAAGTGCCATTTGGCTGACAAAACATTGGGAAAAAGAAAGCAAATAAGGAATAGAAACAAAAATAATGAAATGCAATCATTGGATGAACAAAATAATTAGCAGTTATAGCTATAAAAGGAAGTTAATACACTTTAACAAAGTGCATATAAAATTAAGGGTTAGACTACTCAAACATTAAATTATGTGTTTGAATCAAATTCTCTTAGAAAGTCAGCTATGCAAAATAAAGTAAATTTCAGCAATTTGTTGAGATTGATTCAAAAATCAAAGAATTGTCCAATCCTCAAGTTTTATGTATGTTTACTAATATTATGATTTGAATGAATAATTTCTTATTATCTCCAAAGGCAGTGACTTCAATATTGAACTGTGTTTGTATTTATTTACACCATTTTTAAAGTAACTGTTTCACCATTGTATAATCATTAATATTTTTATAACACTTCACAAAAAAATTAAAATGATTGGCTTACTATCAAGATTTATTAATAAAAAAAGGGAATCATGAATTTTAAAATATATTTCAATTTTGTCAATATAAAGCAGACATGGGAATTACTCCTGGGGGAGACACATATCCAATGAAAAATTATGGGAGGGGGACAAAAACTATATTTTGTATGTAAATAATTTGTAATGTTCATTTAAATTGTGATTGATTGTAATTAGATATTCAGTTTTGTTTATTGTTTGTCCATTTTTATTCTTCTTATTGTTTTTAAATACATCTTTGACTATGAAGTTATCTCTCTATTAGAGCCCTTTAGTTTTGAAACCTCTCTACAAAGTTATCTTAATATAAAGACCCTTCAGACAAACCTGTCTTACTCTTCAATATTTCTTATATAAAAATTATTGTACATATTCTTATACTGATTATTGCATCTTATGGAGAAGTTGAAAGGTATCTTGCTGGTCAAATTTTCCCCTATTGAAAAGGATCAGTATGACCTTGAAGTTTAGCAATTCCAGGTTACAAGTCTCTGCCTGTTTTTACAATATATATACAACTTGATCATTGGTCGACAGCTGTGTTAAAAGGAGATAACTTCCCATACCATGGCAGTGGTGATACACCTAGTGTTATATAACACTGAGCGTTATTTCCCAGATTTTGAGTGTTATGTATTATTATGCATACTTATTCCTATTCAGTCAGTGGGTATGTGTGACATTTGACTAATAGAATCTCTGTACTGAATATCCTAAGCTCCTATTCAAAACTAGCTACAAATTTGACATTTAAAAATAAGATTTTTTTTACCAATTCTAGAATATTCTTAAGCATTTGTTTGGAATAAAAATGCTATCGAATGAGCATTATACAAATCGGCCTGGGATGCTGCAAAGCTGAAGCGTAGTTCAGTATCAACATCCTCACTTTCATCACTTGCAAAAATTCCTAAAAAGAAATAACACTATCATTTTCATAACATTGACATTTTGACACTTACTATATGATTGTAATTTTAATCAGAAATTAAAACAACTTTCTCTCCAGCCTTATTAATTTATGACATGGGAATTCCACCAATTCCACCACTGCCATGGAATTGTTGTAAATAATCTCTTAGTGTGATGATGATGGAAAGTTTCTTTAGCTCCATGGGAATATCTTCCATGTGAAATCATCGTTTTTTCTATGGCAGATTTTATTAAGATGCATAATTATGTGTGCAAAAGTAGTAAAAATCATAACAAAACTAATTGCAGACATTTTCTATGATATAAATAATTTCTGTGTTATAAATAAGTTCAGTAAACATGATTTAAGGTTGTGTGTCATCTCTGGAAAAATTCCCTATGCAATATGGAAGTATGATATAGACGAATTCTACTGTACATACTTTTTTTTGGATATTTATGTCAAATTAAGAGCATACATTAGTTATACAATAGTTGTAAGACACGACTTTCCTATGTTATAATGAAATAGTTGTTGGTTTTTAAATGTAATGTGCATTATATTATTATTTTGTTGTGAATATTTTTACAAAAATATGAATAATAGGTGCATGATTAAATGAATTAATAAAACTAGTATTATTATATGATAACTTTTTAGTATGATGATTAGTAATATTTATAAATATTTTTCCAGTAATTCACCAACAGCAAGAAGAGTTCGTCGTTCAAGATCAAATACTCGCTCCAGAAGTCGTTCTCCTCGTCGGGGAGGAAAAATACATACAAAGAGAGTTATTATTGCAAATGTACCATATGATGTCAATTGGCAGAAGCTCAAAGAAATTTTCAGAGAGAAAGGTATGCCAACTAAATAGAAGTCTTTAAAAATTTTAAGTTTCTTTACATTACATTTCTATATTTCAGTTGGATACACGGGATATGTAGAAATGGTGGAAGTCAATGGAAAAGCCTTAGGAATGGGGTAAGTTTTCGTGTAATGGTGACAATAAATATTTTTAAAATTAATCAATATATAATTTTCTATCTTTCTACACGCCAGTATTATGCAATTTCGCACTTATGAGGGAGCCGAAAAGGCAATAGAAGTTATGCATCGCTACCCACTTGGAGATCGAAAGCTAGTTGTTCGTGAAGAAACGGCAAGAGATCAAGAGCGCATTGCCCAATATAAGTCTGGTGTCGACCCTGAGCAAGCTCAACAAGCAATGAACAGTGTCGTTCCGCAAATGTTAAATCAATTGGGTATTGAAGGTCCCGCTACTAACTCCATTTATATTAGTAATGTAAGCGAAACTCCCGAATATTGTTAGTCTTATTAGTATTACTACTATTTGTACGTTTGCATATACATTTTGATTATGTTGGTAATATTTTAGTTGGACTATAAAGTTACATGGCAAAAGCTGAAAGACGTTTTTAGAATGGCTGGACATGTTCTCAATGTTGACATCAAGGTAGATAAAGAAGGTCGTTCTCGTGGATTTGCAGTAGTGAAATTCGACCAACCCTTTGAGGCAGTGCAAGCAATCAGCATGTTTAATGGCCAGGTATGTAATAATTATAATTTTGAAATCTGTAAAATATTGCTTAATTGAGTCAATTATATGTGGATTTTTTTTAGTCCTTGTTTGATCGACCAATGCGTATCAAAATCGATCGTGAAGGGCAAGCAGGTGGTGGACCTGGAAACGGAATGGGTGGACGTATGGGTAACGGTGGGGGAGCACGTAATGGTCCTTCAATTCCTGGTCGTATGGGTGGTGGGCCTGGTCTTCTACCTGGTGGAGGTGGGCCTATGGGAGGAGGTGGAGGTAGATTACCTGAAGGCCTCAAGTCTGTTGGAATGGGACTCGGAATGGGTGGTAATACATTACGTAATGTTCAAGATCTTGCAATGTCGTCACAAAATATGTCAATGGGAGGTATGTAATCTCCTCTAATTCCCACAATTTTCCGGTTTTTTTGAATTTTGTTTGATGTAAAATTAATTTCTTGATTAATCAACATCACTTCCTGGAATTTCATTGTTAACCCTATCCATACCGGGCTATTTAACGCAGCCAGGTACCGGGGGGGGGGGGGGGCTGATTCGGCTCCCCTATTGAAATCTACTTTAGCAGTGTACTATAGTGATGAAAATGAGCACCTAGTTAAGTCAATATGATATACAGATGACTTTTCGAAAAAAATAAAAATTTAATGAAATAATAAAAAAAATTACAGCTATTTTTAAGTATATTGAATTTTTTTTTCAATATTAATCGAAAAAATTTACAATATTTTTAAATTTTATATTAAATTACTAAATTACTATAATAATTTCAATATTAAAGAGTGTTGGTGATTAATTGTGTCTAAGCAATGAAATATAATTCACAAATGTTCTCAGAGTATATGTAATTGATTTCCCTTATACTTGATTAAAAAAACATTGTTATTTTTGTTGGAAAATTTAGGGTGATGGTTATGGAACCGCACTCATGATCATCCACATGGGTATATGGATGAATTTTTTTGCGCTAAAAGTATTTAAACTTCATTTTAGGAAAAGTCACGAGAGCTTACTGTACTCAAATTGTTCAATAAAAAATGACATCAAAAATAAAAGAGACGGGGGCTGAATCAGCCCCCCCCCGTTATGGATAGGGTTAAAGAAAAGGGATAGGCTTGTTGAAAAACATTGCAAATTCTGGAAGATTTGAAAAATATATACATAAAAACAAGATGAATCGTCTTCGATAACAGATAAATTTCTAGAAATAGATCAAGCGAATAAAGTAGCATTCTGTTAATATTTTATTATTGTAACGAGAATTACAACCGATATTTTTGGGGTAATATTCAAAATATTTTGGAATGTCCTCCGTGGTAAATAATTCCTGAAAGTCAGTAGTTGTCCTGTATGTATGTGTATATATAAATATATATTACATTGACGTCAATGAATTGATGTTTGTTTGTATAATTGTATTTCCTGTATTCTTTAGGGGGTCCAAATATGGGTCCTATGGGAGGTATGAACGGATCAGGAGGTGGCGCCATGGGAATGGGCGGGAGTGGGAATAATGCACCAGTCAATGCTAATGCTGCACTACTAGGACTTCAACAACTTTTGGCTGCAGCTGCTGCAGGTGGGATGAATCAAGATCAACTCTTATCAGCTGCTTCGTCAATAGGGCAGGTTTGTAGCACGTGCTATTTATTAGGCAGTAGTATTTTTATTTTTAAAGATTAGAATTGTAGTAATAACGCATTTTCTGGTCAATATTGCTGATTTTGTTTCCGATGATTTTTTTTTATATGTTGTCATTATTTCCACGCTTCAGGGTGTATTGGGGGCCGTGTCCGGTGGTATGGAAATGAGTAACGGATCTGGTAATATGGGTAACATGCGAGGAGGCGGAGGGCGTCAAGGAATGGATTCAAATAGAGGAGGTAATACTAATACTGCCTATAATTTATTCGTCATTTAATCTTAATGGTTTATGTAATTCGAATAGGTTTCCGAGGGGGAATGTCTGGTCCTGATATGATGATGGGTGGAGGAGGCAGAAACATGAACAATATGAGTGGTGGTCGTGTACCAAAACCAGATTGTGTGGTAGTGAGAAATGTAAGTAAATGAGGAATATTTCTTTAGTACACAAACTACTTATATGTTTAATTTTCCTCCTACTTTTAGTTACCTTTCTCATACACGTGGCAAGATTTAAAGAGAAGCTTCCACGAAGTGGGAGAGGTCAGATCTGCAGAAATCCGAATGGATGACAATAACCGTTCCAAGGGTTATGGATACGTCCACTTTTTTAATCCTGCTGACGCAATGCGTGCGGTTGGTATCCTTTTGAGACTGTTTTGTGTTTTTGCTTATTATAATATAGTATGTCATGTGTTACTGTTCGCTGTAGTATACAGACTTCTAATACTATTTAAAGAGTCGTTACGTTTGATGTTGCATTTTATTTTTCTACTTAATTTATCCTTAATAAAAATCCTTCTAATCAGATATAATGAGTGGGGCTAGATTCGATGGTCGCAGCATTCGTGTCGAAATGGATAAATAAGTACGACAGAAATCACTTACTCTACAAAACACCTACATTTAACACCAATCTTTATTTCTATACAGTGTATTTTTCACTTTGACTTTTTGTACCTTTCATTACAACATAGATAGCACAATTTCGGCTGTTGTTGTTACTCTATCCTTGGGTTCATCCCAATAATGTACTTGTTGTATGCAGCTAGATAGTGGATCATCGACCCTGTTGTGTCACCATCTGAAAGTCTATATTCATTTGTATATTGCTATGCTGATTTCTAGGGTCGGTATCTTACGTTCTTGTTAGCTGGTGTTGTTGATTCAGACGAATTCCACTGAGATTCCAGTTCAATTTATATCACCAGATTTTAATCTCTTAAGGATGTTATTTACAACTTGTTCCGTTTTATTCTGTATTTTATCTAATTGGTCATGTAAATTATCTATATAATGCAATTCATAATTTTTGGTATCACTTGTGAGTGATTACTCAGAATAAAAGTATATACTGTGTTTCGTAATACTCTCGCTTAGTCGGTTCCCGAAATGTGTTGGATTTAAGGGTTTGTCTGTTGAAATGGTCCGCACTTAATTCATTTTGGGTAGAGATAGTCAGGTATTCGGTATTATTCATAGCCAATATTCTGTTATTTATAGTTATCACTTAAAATAGTTAGAAAGCATTTTAGAAAGCACTATTTAAAAGTTATGTTGCATTTGTGATGTAATATTTTTTTAGAGAATATTGGTATTAATTTATATTAATTCCTTTAAAATGTTATAATTATTGTTTCATTAGTTATATGGTTTTTAACTTTACATTGCTTTGTTTATTGAGTATGAAAGCCTAAATTCTTGATCCCATCTAGTTTAAAACTATGTTAGGCAGGGTTTTATGTGTTGGACTAGCTAGTTACATTCTTTTTTAGAAATTGTGTCATGTTTGCAATTTGAGTCTCTTTCCCGTCGAACTATTGAAAACAATACCGAATTCCACAAGCGAAATTCTCAATCGACATGTTGGATTTTATGGGTGTTCGCTGATTAAATTGTTTGAGAAGCCTTTCTGATCTACATGGGAAGAAGAATGGATGTATCTCGCGTTGAGATTTGGTCCCTAGTTGAAAGTGATGATTTCCTTGATGTGATCCACACGGGTAATGTAGTATTTTCATTGACATTATTTCACTGCCATACGGAAATGTATTTTTAATAGTTCGTAAATTTGTCACTTCTGACCATTCGGACAATGTCACGAAGGAAGTTTCATTTTTCTAAGTTAGAAACACATTCGAAACATATTATTAATGAGGTGTTTTCTATTTTTGTATTAACGAAGTCTATCGAAATTTCTTAAATTGTCATGTTGTCATTCTGTTTCTTATTAATAAGTTGGAACATCGGAAGTCTGCTTGCTAAAAGGCTTTCATATTTTTTAAGTTTTTTTTTGGACTTCCATTTGTGATTGATGTAATTACCGCTAATTTCATTTAATTGTAATATATGTCTCCGGTTTAGCATAATCATTGCTGCTGTTTTGGCGTTTTCCTTACTGCTTCTAAACAACAGTATTCGCATTTCGTTTGTCTAATTTTGACTATTCTAAGTGAGTTGAATGATCAACAACGGAATTGACAAGGTTTTGAAACTCTCCACATTTGCCAGTATCATTCAAGAGGCGAAGCTATTTGCACAAAGGGTGTTTTGTTTTATGTATATTTAATATTGTGTTAATTTGCTTGCTTTTTGTTATTCAGCATAACTGGGATTCTTGTTTCATCATCCTTGATTGGGTTGATAGGTGTTTGGTATTCAAGATTTGTCAGGTGGTTTTCAATGTTGCATGGAAACGAATTTGGCCAGTCTGCAATTGAACTGTTTCAAAAATGGTAAATCGATTTCCGGACATCATGATCTAAACACTTGGCTCCATTTCAGTCCGTATGTATTCACTTTGCTGAATTTAATTAGACGAAGTGTTCCCGGAAGATGTTCTTATGTGTCGAATTGGTCGCCTAAATTATTTCACATATTGTAGATATTATTTAAATCAGTCTTGAGTATGTTATCCACAATATTTATTTGAATTCCGTAAGTATTAATAATTTGAACTATTTTGGTTAGAGTTGTGTTGTTATTTTAAACTATACTTTTTGTTTTTAGATTTAATTTATCAAGGATTTCTCTACTTAACGATATCAAATCTGTACTAATTATCGATTTATTTCATCTTTTTGTGTTAAGAATTGAACTCTTATATGGCTTAAAATATTCTATAATTAATATATTCTTTTGTCTTTTCAGAATCGAAACGAAAGATCAATTATTTTATATACAACCTTAGGTATGAATATATTATGTGTATGTGTTTGAAATACAAATTGTTGTTTAATTAATTTTTTAAAAGACAATAATATATTTTTTACTTGTGTTTTACTAGTATCAACAAAATATCCTAATTTTGCAGAAATTTTATTTATTTAAAAATGATTCTTATGAAATTGAAATTCATTTCTGGTATTTTTGGTTGTTTAAATAATATTTATGATGTTAATTCTATTCAAGTCTATTATTTGTTTCAGTATTCCTCATTTCAATGAACGGAATAATCATTTTCTACTTTTTTTAATACATTGTTATATTTTTGCATTGTCTTTCAAACATTTTTATACAAGAACATTGTTTATTATTTATTTTAAATATACATATTTTTACAGTTACGTGTTATTTATTATTAGTATAATTAGTGGTTGCGAAACAGTGCTACTCTTTGTTACATTAAAACGGTTTGAAAAAGTTTTTTGTTAATAGCCTTATCCAGAATTAATATTTAATTTTGATGTTTCAATTTTTAAGAATAAAAAATATTCTGTCTTATGGCAGATTGCGTAATTGAGAAATATAAAACGCATGCATCGACGTTAGAATTCGGGGTATCAATTCTATTATTTATTTTTATATTAATTATGCAGCCCCATGACTTCTTTATATTGACTAAACAATAAAAAATGCAATATATTACTAGTATTACAATTTAGAAATCAAAACAATTTTAGTCATGAGTTATAAATTTGATATTTTTATAAAGTGTTATAGTCAGTAATAATCAAAATAAATATAACAGAGTACATAATATTAATCATATTATTATATGAAAATCAAATAAGTTTTTCCATTTCGAGTTGAAGCCTACTTCTCTCGTGATAGGTCATTATTTTATAAATAACTAAATTCTTTATGTCATGTTTGGGTTCAAGATAAAGAAACGTACTTTCCATATATATTACTTTTAATTTGCTAAAATTTATTTAATGGCATATTTTTATCTTACAATCTTATCAAATATTGTTAGAAAAATGTCACAAATAGCCCATTTATATATTGATTTTAAACAATGTAACTAAAATATAAACATTTATAGATTAAAATAGCGGAGAAAATAAGCTTCTCAAAAAGTCTAACCATGAATTTACTAAGGTTTATGTTAAATGTATAATTAACTTTCAAAGTGTGCTAAATTACTAAAATTGCATTTTTACAAAAAATTCAAATATTTTCCGGCGATTCACCACGCGCGTCCCGGTCTCGAGATAAGAACGAGTGTTAATTCTTCCTAACTCTACGAAGTTCGTAAGAAGGTTTCGAGAAAGGCGATTTAAGCATTGTCGTACGAACATTTTATCTTTCATCGTAAGAAGCTCATACTTACGAAGGTTTCGAGTAAAGACCCTCAGGATTTTAACAAGAACTACACACCTGATACGCTATGCAGAGCTATACTATTTTCAAAACCATTTAATAGATTAAACATCTCTTTACAAAGTGACAATGAAGTTACGTAATAGCCGATTTCTGAATAATGTTATTCATATGTTAAATGTTACATACTACATAGACATATTAAATTACATACATCTATAATCAACTCAATAGTACAATTACAAGTCTGTAAACATGTTTAGATAAAATTAGCAGACTTCTAAAACAATGATATATAGTTTATATCTAAGAATATATTAAATTAAGACTACAGAATACCGTTTTAAATAAAAAACTTTTAGGACCCACTCATTAATACCTTTGCATAAACATAAAATAAAACAATGTGTAAACACAAAAACAAGTGTATTCTTTCTCCAATAAAGTGTACAGCGGCTGGTAGAATATCCAGACTAACAGAATTAAATATGTACGCACATAATACATCAATGACATACAATCATGATTGGTCAATTTTATAAAATAAACTAAAGGAATAAAAACAAATACATTATACGTACGTAGAGGAAGCGAGAACGCATGTCATCTAAACAGCCGTTAGTTAAAATGGTAAAACGGCCTTATCTGACTGAACTAATGATACAGCTATCGGATCTCATGCCGATACTATTTATAAACAATTAATTGATTGATGAACATTATAGCACCGCAATTACCAGGTCACTTATCCCCGTATTCGCTTTTAGATACGAAAGAGGAGTTAAAATAAGTCAGTTTATAATTCGGTGTACATTAAAACGGAATAGAAATAAACTCAGCTTTCCAAACTTTGTTAAAAACGAAATGCTTGTGGTAAGTATATGCTTATTTAGTGTCAATCATATAACTAAGCCAAATAGAGAATAGAAAGTATTTTGTTAAATGTGCAAACAGATCCATATTCCTTTTCTTATTATAAAAGGTCAAAATTTAAATGCAATGTTATCTAATAGGTAAATCTGCACAGGGGCAGTGTCGTCACTATAAAAAAATTATCAACCTGACTCAAATAATCGTGTCAAATAATTAAAACAATACCTAGACTAGAATTGTGAAAAGAAAATATTGAAGAAAGCCCAAATCGCCGAAATATATAGTTCAGTAGAAATTAGTCATTATAGATAATCAATAAAATGCAAAACTTCGGTGTACCAACAAAGAATTCTCTAGAAACATTACATAATAGCGGTTCAAATTATCCTCACATCAAGGTTCCACTGTATAAACGTCTCATGTACACAGTATATAATGCGATATAAGAAAATGACTAGAATTTCGATAATATGCAATGTGAAGTAGTTGTATGGTAGTATGTACAGGCAATCAATACGCGCCCAAAAAATCACTTTAAATATGCAACTAAAATAAAACAAGAGAGGTGAGATTTTTACGACAGTATGGCAACAAAAATAATAAATATAAGTCATCCAGAAAGCTAAAAACAGTTTGTGTATTGAGATTCTTGTTAATAGCGAGTAGAATAGAAATATGGTCTGGAGGTTGAGATCGATAAAGAAGATCAATACGGATCATACCGTTGATAAAAGAAGACAATAAATGATGAGCTTGGACAAATAATGTTGACACAGTCCTACCCATAAAACAGACAGGTCAAAATAGAAAGGAGAACACCAAAATGTGCAGTTCTTGGAAAACAGGCAATCGTAAATGATCTAATTCTTTTTCTGTAATTTGCACTTAAACTATAAATCATTTAAGAATGTTTAAAAAATTGAAAGATTTTTACACTAAAACAATTAAAACAATAAAATCTTATTAATTTAATGATAGATAATTTTACCTTAGGATCTTTTTAAATGTCAGAATTTAATACTAACATATACTACTTATATTTTACATTGAGACGACTTCTGCAGTGTTGACAATACAATATTTTTTATAGTACAGCCTCCACATAGGCGCTATTTTCTTTTCTCTATACAGTGAACATACAACAGTAGGTTAGGAGACGATAGCGGCCTTGAAACGGGGAATAGATGTCATGGTATCCACACTGCCACTACGGCGAAAGCCTCGATCATTCGGCACCAAATCTCTGAAGGGGTCCTCCAAGATGCGTCGTGAGGCCTTGACAAGAACGAAACAACCATTTAGACTTCAGAATATCTTACCTAATTGCTTTACCACATTTACAAATTGTATCAATTATATTATAAGAGTGTTCATACATGGACTACTTACAAATAAGTAAGTAGTAAAAAAATATGAACATGAATTTAAAACAAAATCTGACTTTACCTCAAGTTTAAAAGCTCTTTCCCAAGAGAGAGGCATTGGATGACAGGATGTGTCTGAGAGAGCCCGGATATCAAAGTAATACTTTGCATAGACAGACGCTGGAACGTTTGTATTGAACTGCAAGATTTCCAAGAACTGTCGCTCAAGTTCATTCCTAAGAGAAAAATATAGTTTTCTTTGATACGATATCTTAGCCTGCGTAGATATTTAAAAAATAAAGAATGATCAGATAGGAATTTTTCTCCCAATTTTGAAAATATTTTATGGATTACAAGCGAAAATTAAATTACAGGTCGATACTTTCCTTTTATCCAGAGAAATACTTTCGAATTAGCGATTTACTGATTCCAACTGATCCCAACTATATCAGATTGTGTCCACTTTAACCCGACTAATAAATCACTTGAAAGCCCAAGGGTTAGACACACGCAATAAAAAAACAGTCCGGACAAAGAAGGAACAACTTAACCAAGATATTTATGTCAACAATTTTATGGTCCATCTAACTAACCAACTAACCAAAAAAATCAATAGCGAGGCCATCAATGTTCTTGTCTTTTACAAGACTTTAAATATGGCATCAAGATAAAAACTAACAATCAAAAAATGACAACGAAACAATTTTTATCTTGTTAAAAATGTTTTATAAGTAAAGTTTCATTTGTAAAGCATTAAAAGAAGCAAAGAGTGTTTAAAATTAATCTGTCTGCATTTTCAATTTTTTTTTAATGTTTTATAAAATCAAATGGAGTGAATTGAAAGAGAACATTAACCGTAATACTACCTGCATATGATTAAATAAAAAAGGTAGTTTCCTACTCTATAATGTTATTTATGCAAACAAAATAATTAGCAGAAATAGTTCGAAAAAATTAGACTAGAAAATTAGAAAGGAAAAACAAAATGGATATAATTTGATTGTTAAGGTAAGAATTCGAAGATTTCCATTTCATTTTAAATCGCAATCTCTAATATAGAGAGGAAATCATAGAGATATAACTGTACTATACATTATATAGAGCGGAAATCATACAGATATAACTATACTATACATTATATAGAGAGGAAATCATAGAGATATAACTGTACTATACATTATATAGAGCGGAAATCATAGAGATATAACTGTACTATACATTATATAGAG
>JAUZNC010057070.1:0-13376 GCA_034780395.1 Vannuccia rotundouncinata | reverse complement strand
TCTACACATTATCTACACATTCTCTACACATTATCTACACATTCTCTACACATTCTGTACACATTATCTACACATTCTCTACACATTCTCAACACATTATCTACACATTATCTACACATTCTCTACACATTATTTACACATTCTCTGCACATTATCTACACATTATCTACACATTATAACACGTTCTCTTCACAATTTCTACACACTATCTATAACACGTTTTCTTCACAATTTCTACAGGTTTTCTACATGTTCTCTGCACTTTCTCTGTAGCATTGAAAAAAATATTTACTAAAATGTAGAAAAGTGAAATACAGTGTTTTACATCTTATCAAAATTATTACAAATATTCAGAACACAAAGTGCTAATAATAAATGTTTTGTGGTTGATTAGGAACGCGCGATTAAAAGTACGAATCTTTTAAACTACGAAATCAATTTTTTTGTGAACCATTTTTGCCAAAACGGCTGCTGGTACCCATCAGGTACGAAAAGAGGACCTACCCCAATTTCAAAGATGATTTTTAACGCAATTGTTTTTATGTTATATGCAATATAAAACATATATATTATATACCATGTAATTAAATTGCAACTTGCAATTGTAATATGTTTTCATTGAATCAAAATTTTTAAAAAAGTCAAATTAGCATAGGGCCGACCCTCTATGTCTCTACAAATAAGCTCTAAATCAAAAGCAGCGCCCTCTAGCTTTATTGATACCTCTAGATAAAAAAATAATCAGTAAATAATGATTTTTTAAAGTTTTTAGATGCATTCTAAAGATGTGAAACCTAAAAAGAATCCTTCTCATAGTGCACCGATTTGGATGCTCGGCTAAGCTCCTCGCCATGCGCGGCAGCTAGGAGAATGCGTTTTGAAAAAAAAATTCCGATTTTTTATTTCAAGTTCATTCTCATGCTTTTTTATATAACTATTACATAATAACTTATTATTATTATACAATAGGTACGTATTACAATAATTTATCATGAAATTTAATTATGATTTTGTAGAAAAACAGATTTCATATATATCGACTTTTCAAAATGGTGCCCCTTTATTCATTATGCACACCCCTTCCCTTACACACCCATTTATAAATAGCTGGGGACAACGTTGTTTTATTATATATGACTTTTGAATCTTTTGATTATTGGATTTTTTAATTAAAAGTGTTTATTAGATTATTACATTCTGCATTTGAACAAGTGCGCATGCACACAAAAAATATTTTGTGTTAAATATAAATTGTTAGTATTTTGCTCTTGCATATGTAGTATGCAACAATTATAGTCATGTTAGTATATTTATTTATAATTATTCAAATTGTATTCGTATTTTGTTGCAAATCAATGGAATTTTATATATTTTCTATGATTTCTCAATTGGGGCGGTCCGAAAATTACGTCGCGCTGGAAAGGGAGAGGGAGTTGATATATTCTTTACAAAAAGTGATGGAGGACGAGATGAGATTTCCAGGTCCGGCGCCATATCTTCACAGTTTTTCACAATTTTTAGGCGGCCTAACGACAATGACAATGACAACGACAGTGGCGGATCCGGGGGAAGGGGCGGCGCGCGCCCACCCTCTTTTTTATAAATGTTTGCTGCCTTTTTTATAATAAAAGTTACTCTTCTAAACTTGAAAATATTCTCAAAATATGCCCTAATAAGAATATGAATATTATGCTGCCTAATTCATTTTCAAATTATACTAAATTATTATATGAATGAATTATTTCTGTTTTACTTCAGCTATTTAATTCATGAACTTTTTTGTATTGTGGGAACCCCCCCCCCCCCCCCCAACCAGTTATATTTTTTATGTGCCTTTTAGTGCTGAATACACTTTCTGTCATAATTAAACAGTGAAAGAAGGCATATGCGGGACATTGTTATACACATTAAAAGGCAGTTGGCCTACTTACCAAACTTCAAGATAAACAATTAATAGCGTCATTTTATCACAGTATACACTGTTTGCATGTTATACCAACACATTGGGATAAGTTTACTGAATCCAGGGAAACTGCCCTACTTGCATTTGACAGAAACTTCGACTTTCAGTCAATAAATTCATAGATTGTGAATTTAAAGGTCTGGTCAAATTGGTCCATCTTCCATTATGGCAACTTTAGAAAATGTAACATATATTATGTTGTCCAACGCGTGCATTTTCTTTTTCCTCTTTTCGTTGCGCCGGGTCTTATTTTTTAATTATTTTTACGAAATTGTTTTTCTTAAAAGAGTTTCCCAATTTCATGACAATAGTTGTTTTTCTATATCAAATCACTATTTACTATTATAGATTTTATAAAACCGCGATAGTTAAACTTAAGCAAAATTTAAATATTGTTCAAATATTTAGCTACAATGATTTTATTTTTAATGCAGAGATTATACATTACATCGTTTATTCTTGTATTTTGTAAGACATTTCTATATTTTTAAAAAATAATTTATTGCGTTTTTTAAAATTGATTATTTTTTGAGTATTGTTGATTCAATTGAAATTCTTAGCTCTTACCAATCCATACCAGTCCAGTAGCTAAAATAATTACAAAAAAATTAATTATAGAATTAGACTGAGTGATATTTCGTTACAATTTTCCATAATTTTTTTATTATAAATCAAATGTTGAAATTGATGTTTATCATTTTTTTTCATTTAGTATTTTAATTTTATCTTTTATTTTACTTTAACATTATTATGATGATTTCAATCTATTTAAAAAAAATTAAAAATCATTTAAAAGTTTTGTTTTTTTAAAATAGTATAGTTCTTAGAAAAGGCAAGTATTTTATTTGATTAAGACAGTAGCAAAAATATTCTACAATTAAAAGTATCTATATAAAAAAATAATAACTATAATTAGCCTCATTATGAATCAATTTTTTACTAAAAAATTATTATTCCAGTCTACTCCAGCCAGTTGAAACAGTTAAAATATAAGCATTTTCATTCCGATTAGGCAAAGTTCCAATTAGATGAAAATTAATTTTTAGTAGTATATGTAGAATTTATAATTGTTAATAAAATTTAATTTTATGAATTTTAATTAATAACCAAACAAACAGAAGTATTATATAATAGAAAAACATTTAACTTAATAATTATCCATTATAATTTGTATTAAAATTTAAATGGATTTGTAATGTTAGATTTACCAATTACTACATGTTTGTTAAAATAAGATTAGTAGATTAAAATAATCTGCTTATATTGCTTTTAAGGGATTAGATAGATTTAACTATAGACATTTGTATTTAAATTACATATTAAACCTTTCCTGCTGATTTCTCAGCAGATTTCTCTGTCGATTTTGAATTTTATTATATAAAATAATGTTAAAAAAAATATATATATATACTAAAATTGGCAGAAAATGTATAATGAACCTTTTCTGCCGATTTCTCTGCCAATTTTGAATTTTATTTATAATATATAATAATTTGTATGCATATATAAACAAATTTATTATATAAAATAACGCTAAATATATATATAAATATATATACTTAAATCGGCAGAAAAAAATAGCAGAGAAATCGGCAGAAAAGGTTTAATACATTTAAAACTTAATAAATATATTATGAGACAAGCATTTAGCAGGCTGGTACTCCCACATGATGGTGTCTATCCCCAATATAGAATATAAAATGTAGACTGATTTGCATTGTTATACGCACAATGGCATCAAGGAGTCCCCATTATTTAAATAGGTAATGCAATTAGATAGGTATTTTATATATAATAGTCTCACCCTATACTTGTCAATAATTGGCATGGTTTAGATAGGTTTAGATTATGTCCTTGGATTTATCTATAATCCCCAAATGATGGTCCTTAGATACTATAAAGTGGAGATGAGTTTTTCTGATTAGCCAATGTGAAATATATTGCAGGTATAGGGACAGTTCTACAAATTCTGTTTACAATTTACATTAGCCAGTGTTTTGATTAGCCATTTTTTAACATTGTATCAATATGCAGAAAAATAGGGATTTGATTTGTGTTCTGATTAGCCGGAGTAGAATGTATATGGTATGTTTTAATAAGTTTTTGACAATTATATTATGACCAAATAAAATATCAGATATCAAATATCAGATATATCCTATGTAATATATTATATCAGACATGTTTAATTATCTACTGATATTTATAACATAATTTCATTATTTAAAAATTTTAACCTATGTATATTACTGGTAAACTATGGGGCCAGCCTATATTCTGTAGCCTTAGGAGTATCTAATCAAAATAGAATCAGATATTTTCTTTATAAAAAAGAAAAGGTTAAAATATGGGGCATACAAAAAATGTGAAATGCATGCTGGTCTTTGGTATATCAGAGGCAGATTTAGGTGAGTTGGCTAAAGTCATAAAATTCTTCCTAAAATCAGAAGTATTATATGTTAATCAAAAATACTGTAAAAACTCAAAATTTGGAAATTTATATAAGTTGTAAATATAATATGTTATATGGAAATTCTTTTCATTTTGTATTTTTTATAGAATTTTTTAATAAAATATAGGGTATGCCAGAAATCTTTCCTGATAAAACTATAACCTATACTTGGAATTTCTAACACCAAACCAAAAATTTATATTTCTTTACTGTAATTTAAACCGATTGTGTTCTCCATAATAGCAGCTAATTATGACAGAATATACAACATAAACGAAAAATGATTTCTTATTGAAAACAAAACTTTTATTATGACACAGATAACCCAAAGCAGTGAATTTAAATCCAATAAAGAACACTCTGTTACAGTATGGACCTGCATTGGTTTTAGTGGAGTAATAGAGTTCTGACCCGTATAATTGTGTATTATTAACAGATCAGGTATTTCCTTATTTCAGATCACATCCAGATATTAAATAATCTCCAAACAAGCCAGTCTAAAATGGATGTAAAAGACTTAATACATACACTTAAGCCACAAAACATTAATCACTTACCATTTTAATAAATAAAATTATAACACTTGTTGTAAACTCTGTAATCTAAAAAAAATCATACATTTAGTATTATATAATTACTATCCATATTTTTACCATTAAATTACATATGAATAAATATTATGATTATAATTTTGTATTTGATACTGTTATACTATATGTGTATATAAAGTTTAATAGGCAGGTTCGCTTATAATGAATAAATAACCTGGGTGAATGTAATAAGAGGGTATAACAGTAATTTATAGGTTGTGGGAGTCATCTCATTTTCTATTGTCATTCCATACTTTTTTTGTAATTCTTTGAAAAGTTAATTTTTATTTATTTATGATTCATTAATATTTTTAATTCATGATATTTATTTGCAATACATTTAATAAGTATATCTTTTGCATTCTAATGTTAAAAATACTTTTTACATTGATAGAAATGAAAAAGTATTGCACATTATTCAATTATAATATTGGTTTCATTAATTTTTTGATTAATGCGTTTATATTTTGAATACAAAATTAATCAGTTTTCTCATATATTTTTTTCTTTTTCAGTCCAATATAAACACGTTTTTGCTGTGCCTTTAATAATAGACAAAACTCCTCAAACTCCACTACTGGGAAAATCAGTTAATATTACTTGTGCGAATTTTAAAGGCTCCAAAATAAGTGTAAGATGGGATCACAACAAAAATGCCATATTCGAAGGTTGCAAGGAACTTGTTAGAAATAACCTAAATTTTGAATTTGTTCAATGCATTGAAATTAGAAACAATGATGGCCTTGTTGAAAAGAGCATTATATCTATTCCAAATTTGTCTTGGGCTAGTCGTGGATCCTGGAAATGTAGTCAAGGAATGCGAAAAGGAATAACTAAGCTAGCAATTATTGGTAAGCTATTATAATAAATTATTATGAAATCGTTAACAGTTAATTATGCGATGTATTAAAAGAAAATTTGATAGATTTGAAAATATTTGTAATCTATTTAAACTACTTTTATTATTTTAATTTGTCATATTAGTTGGTAAAATATTCGATAAAAGAGTTATTTTGCAACCGTTTCATTTGATTACATATTTACTATATAATTTGTAGAAATCGTTTTTTTTATGCTTGATATTACACAATTTAAGAATTCAATACTATAGACATATTTGTATCTCAATTTTTAATAAATTTTAATATTTATAAAAGAATGTTTAACAAATTTATTTTAAATAGTTTGTTTTAAAAATGAACTGAAAAATAATTAATTTTAAAATTTAATATAATTATATATTACATGAATTGGTTACTACAAATAAGGTTATTGAATCATAATTGTTTACAAATCAATTTCTATTTATTCTGCATTTTATTTATGTAGTTCAAATACCGTTTTTAAGAAATTCTTATTTATATAGCATCTAACCTATATCACTTCTTCTTTTAAAAACTAATGCAAGTCTCATAAAATAAGGACAATTTTATTTCTTAGGTTAATGCCGAGCATTATATATGATCTGTTCTTACTTGCTTCATTACTCATAATTAGAAAGGCCAGTTCGTCTAACTCAGAGTATGCTCAAAATAACATATACCTCTAAGAAGAAAGACACTAAACACGTTCTATCCGCACCGTTGGAAATCACGAGGTATCACAAGACATTGTTGTATAATCACGGTATATACACAATAAATGTTAGCATATAGAATACACAGCCCCTTCTCCAAACCCGCAGCTCAAAGTATGTAGTGTTTATTCCAAACCCTATACAAACCAGGGAAGTGTAAGGTACTGGACTGCAGCCTTCGTTAGCCTTTGTTCTTTATTATGGCGAGCTATTTAACATGGTTGGATCGGGAGTTGAAGCTGCGCGTTTTAGTCAGTATAGTTAAAATATAGTGCTCGAGTGTGTTTTGGAGAAACCGGCATGATGGTCTATCGTTTTAGTAAGCTATAAGCTGTCTCTTTCACTCTAAATGCATTTGTTATTTATTTTGAAGTTCAAATGCTACAAATAAATTTGTTATCCTTAAAATTAACCCAATTTATGGTTTGATATACAAATCAATAAATAGTTTCGGTTTATAATAACATTTATTAGATTTTAAATGATAGTTATTTGGGATATAGTCATATGCTTTCGAAATAAAAAAATTTATGTAGACAATGTAATTTGGATTAATCTTTACATAAACGTTAACAATGGGATTGAGCATATGTATAAACCTAGTTATTTTCGGTTATTCGCTATTCACCTTTAAGTATTGATTGTTTTAGTTCTGCTTACTTAATTATTATGACGTTGAATTTAATCTAATTTATTGGAATATTACACTTTCGATTCTCAATGATTCACCCTATTTCGCCAATTTTAGTACCACCGCGCCTTAAACCACTGGAGATGACACAAAACTACCTCAAAAACGAAATACCTTTGGCCTCAACCAATAGACATGGAGATGCGCAAACGTCCGCGGTCGAGAAAAGTACTCACCTGGGGCGACCGTATCTCATAATGCCGGGGTCAGATAATCAAACTGTAACGGTCACTTGTAGAACTTTGTGCTCCTCTCCTCAGCCTCAAATCACCTGGTTCTATAAGAACTCTGTGAGTATACTGATAGAGAGAGAAAGTCTGTGAATAATGCTATAAATTATTATTTTGTCGTTTTATTTTTGTTTATTTTATTTTTTTCAAATTCCATAAAAGTCTTTGAAAAAGGTCCGAATTTGAAATGTAAAATTCTTTTCAAAATTCCAGAAAAGTGTTAAGTCTATAGTAAACCCTGTATATATTGAATTCGTTAAATATTTTCACTTGAATCGCTCTCCTAATACCAAATTGGAAGTACCTATGTAAATATTCTCTAACTCAATACATAGACGAGTCTCCGCCGATCTCTCAAATCTATTCAATCAAGGGTTGAGGAGTGTGTGGGTCCTCGTGTGGGTATGCAGAGTGTCGTATCCAAGTTGTCTTTCAACTGTGTCGAACAGAGCCTTCAGGGCCGTCTTGAAGTCTTCTGTGTGGCGGGAGCTGCCGCCATCAAAAGCGTCGAAGATAACTTCTATGTCCTTTGTTCGGGTGAGTTGATGGATATTTCCGTTAAACAAAATTCTTTATTTGGTAAAATTATAATCAGTAAAATCTATATATTGTAACACTATAATTTGTTGCTAGAAGTTGTCTTTTGCAGTAAATTTATTAATTATTAGTTATAAAATCTTTAAATATTTATTAAAAAGTGGTTCTTGCCAAGTTTATTTCGATAATAAATTGCTTTTAAATGTTATTTCTGAGTTTAAATTTACTGTAAATATAGTTTAACAACTTCTACAAATTGTAGTAATTTTATTACAGCGTCGTCTGCAGGAAGCATTAAATTTACGCTGTTAACTGTTAATCTTACTTTGTGCGAATAAGTCTTAAATTATACTATTATGCCATATATATATACTATGTCCGTCGAGTTTGTGAAATGTTTGACTGTGTATTCTATGCGGGTGATTTCATCTCAGGAATTCTTTGTATGTTGTTGAAAAAGAGTGTGATAAATGCATATCCTGCACTGGATTATATACAGGGGGCAGTTTCAATTAATGAGTCATACTTTGAGACCAAATAATTAAGCGCTGGGCTTGATTCACGCATCAACAGGTTTAGCTAACTTAATTAGAGAGAATGACAAATTGCTGTACGTATATTAAAATGTAGAGCGGTGAAACTGGCACATTTGGACATCTGTTACTCTCTCTGAAGTATATTTCATGTTAAAATACACTGCATAACGATTGATATTCATATTATTTATTGTTTTTTATTTATACAATCATTAATTATTTGATAAACAAAAGTTGAGCATTATTTTGATTCAGTTTTATTTTCAATGAGGAATCGTTCTTTGTAAATAATAATTAAATAATTTTGTTAAAAACTAAAATATTCCAGCCATTTAAAAAAATATTTTGGACTGCAGGAATTAACTTAATTATTGTTTGTCAATGTATTCGCCAGTTTATCCCATTTTTAATTTTATTTACTCATTTGACTAATTTAATAATAATAGTAACGATTGTTTTATTTATAATATAGACGGTTCAACGTACATTTATTTAACATGATGTGGTGCTACTTAATTTATATTCTGGTATAGAAATGCAGGCATGGGAATCTTCCGAAAATTTCCTGTTTTTTCAAGTCATGGGAGGGACTCTTACTCATATACAATAAAAAAAATGGGGGGGGGGCGCAAAAACTATATATTGTATGTAAATAATTTGTCATTTTCATTTAATTTGTTATTGATTGTACATAATTATTTGTCCGTTTTTTATTCATTATATTATTTTTAATTCCAATTTTTTTGTTTAGATAAAATTTGTTTTGTCAAAAGTTGTAAGTCTTTGACTACAAAGATACTACGAGGGCCCCTTTAGTTATGAAGCTCTCTCGACGAAGTGTCTGAAAATATCTTATGATAAATCGTTTTCATCAGATTTTTTAAAATAATATTTTTCAAGAAGCAACATTTTTTTAATTTTCTTAGAATTTCTTTTTATTAAAACATAAAATATCTTTGTCCAATGTGTTTGTTGAACGTTACCTAACAGCGCAGTCCAATTTCTCCCTATTTAGGCGGTATTGTAGTCTCTGAGGTAACAATGGGGGAATATGTTGCCATCGTGGTTGGCTGTTTGATAGGCCTTCTGATTTTGGCCTTAATGACTTGTCTCTTATGGCGTAGATCAAGATCTTACTACCACAAACCGATACAGCAAGCAACCATGTTATGATTTCATCCCAATTTTGTTCCCGTATTGATTCCTGTAGATCGAAACCTTTGTCCTTATAATTGTCGTTTTTAATTTTAAAAATATTAGTATTTAATTCAAAACTATACTATACTAACGCATATTCACACAATTTTAATACTCAAACTATTGTATGTAGAATTTTATTTATTCTTTTGTATATAGACACCACTGTATATAACTTTAAATTAAAGTTTTATTTCAAATATGTATTGATGGATGTGCTTAAATATATTATATTTACATATAATCTGTATTCTGTTGTTTTTCTGAATATAAATAAGTAGATATCAGGTTTTAAAGCTATATATTCAGATTTTGGTGAAAATAAACATGTATTTTAGACTATTATACAGTGCACTTAACTGAACAGTTTTTTGACATTTGAGGTCCAGAACGTTTTTCAGATTTTTGAATTTAAGGATATATCTATTACCATAGAAAAAAGTCAAAGATTTTGTATTCAGGAAGGAGGCTTCCATTTTGAACATTTGTTGAAATTATAACGTTCTATAATATTCTACTATTCTAGTATTCTAATGTATTAGTATCTGTAATTCTAAAATAAAAGATTTTTACCATAGAAACGGACTTATGAATAAGACTGACGTTATTTGAGATACTATATAGTCATACAGAACAATTAAGCAGAGTGGAGTTTGATATAATAGACATATATATGTTTGCGAATACTATATAAAGTATCTTATTATATTGTTCTCGACTTCTTAAAATGTATTATATGTATAGATCAATATACATATATATTTAACAATTGTATTCGACCTAATTCTAGACTATCCGGTTCCTGCAAGATAGAATTCATTTTTATTTAAATACTAAGTTAGCATGGTGGTTAATTTGATTCTAAAAGGATATCCGATGTATTTTATGATGTGGCTATATAAAACTATACATATATATTAATTATTTTGAATTGAAATTGTTAAATAATTGTGAACAGTAGAATTCTAAATTAAAGAAATTTCAATGATAAAACGCAATCCAAATCTATAAGTGATTTAAAAGATCTAGAAAATACAAAAAAAAGTATTGACATATGGATAATTTTGTTAACAAAATAAACATTTAAAAATTACTTCTGAAAGTTTAAGTATTTTTTTTGTTTTCAAAAATTTAAACCGAAATAATTATTTTATTATACAAAACTGGTTGCAATATACAACAATATCTACTTTGCAGTTCCGTAGCCAGTGGAGCCATATTTTCAAAGGTACTTTCCTTTTTTAATTATACTTAAGTGGATTCGTATTTTCAAACCTATTTTTCACTTTAACTTCACTTCTACTTAAGTGATGTTTAAAAAACTGTATAAAAAACGTATTTAAAAAATGGCGTATCGGCGTTACATGCTTCTCACATCCATAAAATTATCGTCATACATCTCATCAACGTCTTTAAGATCTGGGGTGTTATCGATAGTTATATGGGATCTCCAAAACAAAAATTGAGTATTAAGGTATAGCTAGACTGCAATTATCTGGGAAGCCTTTGTTGGAACCACTCGCAAACTTTTCAAACATCTCCATCGTCCTTTTAATATACTAATAAATTTAACACTCTATATAACTGTCGACCGGATTGACGCCCAGTGGCTCGATCCATATGGTTCAATTCACCACCAATATTATGCCAACATTCAATATATTTGACTTTGTACCAAATAATAAAATCACTTATGCAGGAGAATAATTTAAAAAATAACAAAATATGATAATAAATTATTGGTACCTTTTATTTTTTGCTGATATTTGGGTGGTCGCGATCATTATATTTAGCACCTCCAATAAAAGATAGTTTCGGGCACCCTGTACGTTGTATGAATTAATTTTTTTTTGTTTACCCATTTCTATTATTATTAGCCAAAATGGCAAAAATATGTTAGCTCATACAACAAAAGAAATAATATAGTATATACCAAAAATTGTGTTAGCTCTTACAAAACTATTTTATGATTTGTGCTTATAACTACTACGTATACCTAGGTATTAATATGATTTTAAAAAACGTAGATTATTTTGCCATTTTTGACTAATAATAATAGAAATGGGTAAACAGAAAGAACATTAATTCGTACGACGTACAGGGTCGCCGAAACTATTTTTTTATTGGGATGCTAAATATAATGATCGCGACCTATTTTCTTATTTATGATATAGCATAATTAAATCAGAAAATATTTATGTAAGAGATAATTACACAATGTATGCAGTATATCATTTCTTTTGTGGTACCAATGAGTTAACTCACTTTTTCCCATTTTGGCTAATAATTATATCACACTTTTTGTTGTTGAATATTAGTGTTTTATTAGTGTCGTCGAAATAAACAACCGAAATAAACAACAATCTATTTTTAGATTATATAGAGAAACTATATAATGGTCTAAAGTGCACAGTTATAAGAATGTGTTTGCCAGTGTTCATTGTTCATTGTGCATATGTTCATTGTCATAAAAATCGATCAAAACTGCAGCAGTATCTATAGCCCCATATTATGTCTGTCTCTCCCTATTGCGAATATCATTCCAAACTTTCGCAGCTAGAAAATCGATAAATAATCGATCGATTTTTATGACAATGAACAGTAAACTGGCAAACATATTCTTATAACTGTGCACTTTAGACCATTATATAGTTTCTCTATATAATCTAAAAATAGATCAGCATGCAAAGAAATGTAAAAATTGCTTCCAATTTTAAAATGCTCAAACTGATATATATCTTAAAAGCAATATTACGAAATTGAAAAATTCTCAATCCATGTAACACATTTTTTTATTTAAGCCTCGAATTTGAAATATATTGATGATATAGTTTTTAATGAGTGTACGTATGTACAGAAATCGTTTTACAACCAATTTTAGATCAAAAGCTAAATAAATTTATATTTTTATTGCATTTTATTCAAATTCAGCGCATTTTCAATGTATATTAAAAAAAATTAACAAAATCGGTTGAATTTTAGGGGTAGTTATTGGGTTTGAAAAAGAAGAAGTTGCGAAAAATGGCGATTTTTAACAGTCTATAACTTATAAAGATATCAACTTGAAATTTATAATATTAATGGAGTTGCGACGGCGCTATTCAACGCATATAAAATTATGTCAAACACCTTTTACATTTTTTTAATGATGACTATCCCAAAAATGCCTATAGTTTGTATAATACCTTCAGTCCGTAAGTCGCCCAGAAGTTTTTAAACATTGAGCTAACAACCTACTACCGTAGGTTTACATATTACCTAAACTGCTTATTCAAATATTAGGTTTACATAAAATATTGTTGTTATAAAAATATGCCTGTTTTTTGCATAAAATCTTTTTTTAAATGATAACGTCATATCAAATATTTTTTTTATACTAATATTTTAAAATATAAATACTAACCAAGATGGCTAAAAATACATTAAGTTCTATAAGTTAATTGAACAACTTTGTTATTCAATTGACTAAAGAAATCAAAATTAAATTGGGAAATATTTGCGTTAATATATAATTTGTTGAAATTCGGGTTTTAACCCTTTCCCTACGGGTGGTACACATGCTGTACCAGTAATGATCTGCTCTGTATTCCGGGTGGTACACATG
>JAUZNC010057069.1:0-13377 GCA_034780395.1 Vannuccia rotundouncinata | reverse complement strand
CATGGAAAAGTAATACTTTTCCGTACTGTCCATGAATGGAAAAATGAACTTTTCCATACATGCATAGAAAAAAGTTATTTTTCGAAAATGAAATAATGTAATAAATTACTTCTTGTTTAAAAAGAAATACAAAAATTATAATAAACGTTATCTTAGATTCGTTAGGAAACGCTTATCAAACTATTAAAATATCATAGATAACCAAATGCAAGCAAACACCATATAAAACCAGATAATTGAATAATGTAACAGTATATTATGATAGGAATAAAAATACACAAACGTTATAACTTATATGGTTACAAAAAGAAACATTGGTGAGAACGTGATTTTAAATTACGAAGTTTATTTTTATTGAACTATTAACGCTTCTAGACCAAACATGTCTTATCTCTCTTACCTTTGATACTAATTTCGGTTATTGTACTTTTCTCTACACACGACCAGACAGACTTCAAATAAAATATAAGATGATAGGGCCAAAACGACAATGGGGTCTGAGAGTTGGGAACTAGGTGGGGAACTGGAGTTGTGGGACTGGAGTTGTGGGGATGCTGAGTGTGGATCTGGCTGGGATGCTAAATTACTGTCTGTTCCAGCTTTTTACTCAAATGTTTTCCAAAGTTTCAGACCAAAATACACAGTCATTATTTGCTAATTTTTAATCTTCTATGATGCCATTTGTCTACCCAATTTCCAACATTATAGAAAGTTATGAAATTATTCTTCTCAAATTGCATGATTCACCAGAAGGAATATTCCTAACTTTTAACAAAGGTCCTTATTATATAATATCGCTTCACCCATATGCATACTAATTTAAAAAGCGGCCTATTTCTTTCATATTTATTACATCAAGCAATAAATCATAAATTTACCACAACCGAAGTTTATTTTTACTGCAACCATCAGGTCTCTGTTAAATCCGCCTAGTCATCTAAATATTACATAAAACTTGTTCTCTCAAAAGGTTACTTATAGTTCACGAACTCCCCATCACAAAGAAATATAAAATAATTCACAACATCAAATTAAATAATAAAATATTATATAAAAATTGTTCAGCTTTTACTTGATAAAATTAACAGTTTATTTTCTTCTTTTCTTCAGAATCCATCACAATTTTACACAATTGTTAAGTTTTTCTATTTATTATGAAAAAAGTTATATAAGACTGAAAACTGTTGGTGAAAGTAGCTATGTTTTCTCAGGACCACAGTGTCACTTAAGCTAAAAGACAAGAGTCTCTTAGATAACTTTTAAAATCTTAAAAATAATATAAACATTTAGTTTAATTTTTGCCTTTATTTTTTGGGGATTTATCTTGCTTAAATTCAGTCTTTTCAATAAAAATACACATAAAATAAAATTTTAAAAAATAAATTCACATAAAAAAATATGTTTAGATGTTATCAATGTAGTGGTCCCACTGACAATAATGATGTAAATTATTTAATAAATTAAATTCAATTCAATAAAAGATAGCAAAACAAAATTATATTTTAGTTATTATTATTAATAGAATTATTATTTTTTAATTCAATATAAAACAGTTAAATTTACAAAAATAATATGTACATTTGTAATTTGCACAGAAATTAATATGCCCAGATACTAACTCTAACAACAATATGCACAGATTGGTAAAATGCACCCAACATATACATACTAAAATCTGCCAATTTTATTTTATTATATATGTATATAATTTATATCATAACTAACATTCAAAATAGGCATAGAAAATAACAGAAAAAATTCTGAATTAGCAAAAAAGGTAATACATAATAATAAACCAACATAATTTACATCAATATATATACTTATTTTTTACTTTTTATTGGCTAAAATAAGATTAAAAGAAAAACATAATTTACTTATTCCTTTTTATAACCTCTTCAATACTTACTAGGAGTGTGGCTCATAGTATAAATCAATTATTCATACTACCTGCATTAATAAAATCAATATTCATATATGCTGCCGATATTTGAATTTCATATTGTATTATAACTGCCAAATTAATGAAATTGCTGTTTAATTTTATTATGAAATTTAATCAATTAAATGTATTAAAATATACTTCTGATGTGTAAAGTCTATAATATTATTATTTTTCAGAGTCAATATTGAGATATATTTATACATTGAGCATGTCATGAAATTGTAGACCAGCACTAATAAATGCCCTTTGTAATTTAAGTATTCATAGACCTGACTTGTCTATGTTGGCGATTAAGTCAGCTAGCTGGGAAATCTGCGCTTATGCCAATAATAACAGCCAATCAGACAAAAGTTCACTTTGCTTGCCAAGAATTTTTATTTACTTTTTATTCATTTTAAAGTACAATGGCTGACATGATAAAGAAGCAGAAACCTGCTTTTAATAAAATTGAGGAGGAGAGTATCTGCAACTGTATTCTGAATGGCTGAACTGCCTAAATACCATAGAGTTACCATGATCTGCAATCTCAATGGAATGAGATGACCACACATAGTATCCGCAACAGGTATATAAGGTGACAAAATATCATACAAATACTTTATTCCATCTTTTGTAAATCAATATTTTTTATAAATATCATTGTCCGATCGGTTTTCATCAAGAGTGTGATCTATTCTCTGCTGATAATATTTTCTTTTGCATCTAATGTACCAACAAAGTTCATATAAGTGGCCATTTTAATTTATGTTTTACAGTAAAAGAAATAAGCACAATAATACTTTAAACATAAATTGGCTTTCAATATAAAACAACATAAAACAAATATAATTCATTTTTATTGGCTAGTGACGCTGACTAACATTGTAAGACACCTCTTGAGGTGACTAACGATTACAATACAACTTATAGTTAGTGACTTAGTCTTCATTCCCTGACTTAGTCTAAGTCAGGTCTATGAATACGGATTTGTTGTATAGTCAACTGACTTAGTCATCGACAGGTCTATGAATAGATGTGCAGGAGAATGGGTAAATCCATCTGAAAGTTCTGATTGTTAATTACAATGTCCAGAGGCTGAAATTGAATGGATTGTGGTTTCACATAGAAATGATGAAAGAAGGAATCCAGTACCAAAATTTATTGGCACTGCTGGTTTATATCCCAGCAATCAATGTTCCAGTAAATGTTGATGATGAATGACACTCTTTCAGCATTTTTTTTACATTTCTGTGTCTCACAGACAAGTTATTTATAAAGCTAGCTGAATGGAAAATTATTCACAGGGATATCAATGTGGAGGTTCAATTTGAAGTCAGTAAGGTAGAAATATAAACAATAATTGGACACCAACAATGGTACTATAAAATACAGGCCTCCCACTTGTCTTAAAAATCCTAAAAAAATGCATTATTGATAAATTTGTCCTTAATTGTCCTAAAAAATAGTAAATTGTCCAAAAAATCATTAAAAAAAATTGTCCTGCATATCTACATCCTGACAAACGTCTTGAAACCTCTTCATTAAACGCTATCAGTCATCTGTCACTTGCTGTAGCTTCTGTAGTTTAAATGATATCTATGTTTAATAAATCTGTTTCAATGGAATCTGCTTTTTCTTTTTGAATAACCATGTGTATTACATAGAATATGTGGTTTATATAGATATTTAATAATATAATCAACTACCTAGACTTTTGCTATAAATTGTCTTCAAATACAAAAATTTTGCTCTAAAATGTCCTAAAATTTTGCTATTAAATGTCCTAAAATCCTAAAAAAAACAACATTTTTTACCAGTGGGAGGCCTGAAAATACTACATCATTAATTTAACATCATTAATGGGTGTAGTGAAACTCTTAAGATTAACTCTAAATAACCTAAGGATTGTATTATATAAATCACTTTCTATATTTCTTTTGTTTATCCTATTTCATTTCAACATGTATTTTTTTCTGTAATATCTTTTTGTTCTAATTTTTCATATTTAAATTTTTGATATAATTCATTATATGATTTCATAATTCAAATAAATTATTACTTTTTTTAGAATAAAGGATTATTATTTTTAATCACAATTAGAAATGAGATTGCTTTATCAATAGTAAGTACTAACAAAAGAATAATATGACTTAGAATCTTATATATATTTATATATGCACATATGGATTAAAACTGCAATTAATTATTGTTTTATACATTTACTTAACTAATATAGTATGATTTTTTTACGTTTTTTAAATAACAGAAATTTATAAAATTCACAATTGGTATTATAAATATAAAAATCAACTGAATTTCTAAATATTAGATTATTTATTGGATGGGTATTATTTTAAATTAGACTGTAAAGGTGTAGCAGTTTTCTATCAACTTGGAATTTCTGGAACTATCAATGTCATAAATATTTTAAAATTTTCAGTGAATAAAATTGCAGATAGCATGTTTTTGAAAATCTGAATTTGAAATACTGTTGGTAAAAGTTAAAAACAATGTTAAACACTATTTAATGCTCATATACTTTCTGTCAAACTTTGGTCTAACTGCTTTTGTATAATGCCTAATTTTGTTTCAATTATATTATCTAGTTAATTTGACACAGAATGTTTTTTATGTGTTAAATAGTACCATTACAATTTTTGGAAAATTCATTGAAATAGTAATAAATATTCTTTGAAATTTGGAAATGATAAAGCATGGACACCCTGTTTATAAGTTAGTGATGGTGCAGATGAAAGTTTTTAGATAGCACAATGTGTTATTATAATCTGACTTTTTACTGGAAGCCAATGTAATTGTTTTAGAAGAGTTTTAGATGGGGTATGCCTCAAGAAATGAGTCACTAGTCTTTCTACTGTATTCTGAACATGCAAAAGCTTAATTGTCATAGGTTTGGATAAATTAATTCCAATTAATTTACAGAATTTGATTCTAGATAAAATTTATATTATGAAAAAATAAGTAACACTGTCATGTGGTAGATAGCTTGTAGCACTTCTTATCTGTTTGATCCAGTAGAAATATATTCTACTAATTCCATTGACATGGTCCTTGAAGGAGGATGCCATGATGAACTAATACAACAGAAGTACATGCTGATATATATACAAATGAAAATGAAAAAGTTATTTGGAATTATGCATTAGCTATTTTTATAATATGAAATTTTATCCTGATAATACAAAATATATAGATATACAACTTAGGTTAAATTATTATACATTATTATATTTATTATAGATTTTTAAATTACAAAAAACAGTCAATTGTTTTTTGGGTCATTATTTCTGTCTGGCCATACTGAGTATGGCGAATAATTGAGGGGATTTTATATAGTTTGTACTCAAATAGGTGTGGCAGATGGTGGTTACCAAGTGAGGCAGATAATATGGGGTTTATAATTAATGAAGGCAAATCCATTCCAGACAAATGTGAATAATTAAGGGTTTACTGTATTTGGATATAATGGCTGTTTTATTTTTTTCGTGCAAAAACTCTATATAATATGTATATAAAGATAAATATATCTATATAAAATTAATTAATAACTTTATATCTCCAATCTTCTAATACATAATTTAATTATTTCACAAATAAAAAATATGTTCAAGCTTTACAGTGAAGGGAACTCTAATGTGCCAAATAAAATTATCCTATCTGTTATTACCTCATATTTTTTTGACATAGCCAGTTATACAGTCATTGTCAACTATTTAGGATACATATTTGATGTACATAAATTAAGGATAAATATTAAAAAGTCTAAAATATAAAAGTTAGTTAAACTTTCATATATGTAAGAGTTTGTCAGGACTCTATTCTTTATTATTAACAGGTAGATAACTGCTATTGGCATCATATCTACATCAAGCCTAAAAAATTTGGATCATACATACAATATAATATTATTATAAATCGGGCAACATAAGTTTTGTATTTAGGGAAAGCTTGTAAGAATTTTATCAATCAAAGTTGGAAAATAGTGTATTATATATACATTGAATATTATGTTGTCTTTGTGTCATAAACCAATCATTATACCTATAATTTGTAAGTTTGGTGCACATGTGTACCAATAGACACTTTGTTTTTATTATTAATAATACTTAATAAGAAAGTAGTTAAACTTGTTTATATTTGTTTTAGCTGTCCCTCAAAGTGTCATTATCATGGAATTCTACTGTATATAAATAATATACATTATATATTTAAAAGAGTATCAACTTTTTAATAACAAATTTATAATAAATTAAATCTGATCATGTTTATTTTAATATGTATTTTTTAGTTATGGATGGAAAATTGGAAGATCTCTTAAAAGATCATGAACATTTACATTATGATACTACGTTAAATCGAGTAAGTTGTTTTCATTAAAAGTATCTTTTTAAAAAGTACCATTTAGTTTTATGTGTTCTATCTTTTCAATTCTATAGGTTGTTTGTCATTTAACAGGACACCAGCTTCCCGGAAAATATGATGCAGTTTTATCATATATCAATTGTAAAAAATATAAATTAGCCTGTGGTAATTTTAGAATACCGAGTTCAGAATTCCTTAAAGCATCTACTGATCCAAAGCACAAGTGAGTCCATTTATAAAATAAATTTCATAGTATAATTTCGTACTAAAATAATACAAAAATATTAACATTTCACCCTGTTTCAGTTCGGATAATCGAGGATGTACTGCATTATCACTAAGCTTTAAAATAGTTGTAAATTGTAGTTATGATAAGTTGTTTGTATTTTGGATATATCTTTTTACATATTAGGATTCGGACTATATACACACATACAATTAGTAATTATGTTTTAGTTTTCTTTATTTTTTCTTTCATTTAGGAATCAACTTCATTGTGTTTTAACTTGGAGGTTTATTAATCCAATTCCGAATCATATTAAAAGACACTTGGAAGGTCGCCGATTTAAGAAAGCGCTACTTCGGTGTAAGTTGAAAGTTATTCAAATTGTTACTCCATCTCTCTCAGTAATCCTATTCAATGATCGTTTTCCAATATCAAGATAATCAATGTCTTGCGGAAGGAGTTGAATTTGTGCCCAATACGAGCAAGTATACTGGTGCTAATAGTAAATCCACCAATCAGAATGGCGCTAAAGTTGAGACGCAGGGAATAGGTGAGTATGGAATAGCCAGGTCTTTCGGAATATTTTTTTTATAGCTGGCCGATTTGTTATACACTACCCCATCTCTGAACTGAAAATGTATTGATAATATTTTATATAAATAACCTATCATGACATTTATAATTTTTGAATTGATGTTTTAGATTTTGTCCGTCTTTCTTTATCTTTATTGTCCGATTTTTAATTATATAAAAGTATTAGTCGAGTTTCAATGTTACCATCCAAACATCTATATTTCAATTTTCAAATATATTATTAAAGATTTCGACGATGAAGAGGAGGACGAATCTGATGACGAAGACATTGAAAATATTGATTCAATTATTTCTCACGAAGAGGGTTGTCAAGCAATGGACGAGGTGAAATATTATTTTAACAATGAATAGTTGTGAAATTGGTGGAATCATTTAAAATACATTAAATATATTCGATTTATGACTTTTGTGTCAGCTATTTGTGATTTTCATTGAAATCAATATTTTGTTTATTTCAGGTTGTTCCATCGAAGAAACGGAAACTTTGTGAAAATTCTACTTAGATCTGTATTTTTGCTTTTTGTGTACAGAATATTTGTTTGTTTATCAAAATATATCCCCTGAATATTTGTAACAGTGACTTTTAAATGCGTAAACTGAATAGTTTTCTTAATATGGTTGATTAAAACTATTTGTAAAATTCAAGTGAATTCTAATTGTTTTAAAATTGTAGAAAGTTGTATGCAAGATTATATTTTTTCTTGGTGTAATATTTCTCTTTGAATATGTATATCACATATTTGAGAAAGCCCATTTTTTGCAAGACATTTTGTATGCCACATAGAATTTTTTAAAATTCAAATTTAACTTATAAGCAATGTTAAAAAATTACTATTTGATAATGTTAATTGCCTATTTAAAAAATTTTAGAATTGTTATATTTATAATGATTGTTTGTAGTACGGATATCAGATAATTTCATATAATTTTATTATATTTATTTTAGAATCCTAAGATGTGACACTTAAAAGTTAACATCTTATCCAGCTCTTTTAGAAATTGAGTAATGGTATTAATTTATAAGCATCTTCAGTATCCTATTTTTAATAGTTTCAATTATATTTAATCTTTAATTCGAATATATTTATATTTGGATTTTAATTAAATGATGATATTTGACACATTATTTATTAAAAAGATAATGACTTATCTCCGGCTATTTAATGTATGGTTTGTATCGTCCATTTTGGTAAATGCTGTTGACAATGACGCTGTTAATGTTTTATATTGTATTGATAAGTCCTTTTCACAGTAAAATTATATTCTGGATTATCGATTTACGAATATAATGCATTTTCTTGGTTTTAATATTTGTGAAAAAACTCGACAATTATTATTAAATGTGTGCATATATGTAAAAATTTAATAAATTCACTACTAAAAGTAGTATATACTTTTGAAATTTATTCTTTTATAGGTGAACAGTTGCAATGATTTGGCGTTTAATAGTCCGTGGTTGCAGTTCAGTCAGCCACATCCGTAATGTCGGTATTATCGCGCATATTGATGCAGGCAAGACAACAACTACTGAGAGAATGTTGTTCTATACAGGTATGTGGGATTCCGGACGAATGCCTTCTTTGAGGATGAGTTTTTAAATAGTATTGCTAAATATGAGTTAAAAAGATTAATTTTATTTTATCTACGGAGTAATTTCGACTTAAGAATAGTTGTCGCACTTTTTTATTTGGGCCTATTACATGAAACACTAGCATCCCCGATATCATTACCTAATTTATACTGCTGTATAGATCAGACACGGTATCTGGGTGAGGTGGACAAAGGTGACACCGTGACAGACTATATGGACCAGGAGCGGGAGCGTGGCATTAGCATCGTATCCGCTGCGGTCTCCCTCCCATGGCGCGGTCATACCATCAACCTGATAGACACCCCGGGCCATGTGGACTTCGGAGTGGAAGTGGAGCGATCGCTGAGTGTGTTGGACGGCGCCATTACGGTTTTAGATGGCTGTCGAGGAGTTGAAGCACAGACACTCACTGTTTGGTAGGGGATTGTTCGCTTTCTTTCAAGTAGAGGCAGTCTTATCAATTTAAATTTTGTGGAACTTTTTTTGTTGATCAATAAAATCTTTTAAAACTTAATTAAAATGCAATAAATGTGTCGCAAAATTCAAATAAAATGACGTCTAATTATTTGTAAATATTTTTTGATTTGAATTTGATCGATTTTTTATAGATATATAATTTTGTTCGCATACATTATCAGGCCTCCCACTCAACCTAAAAAAACCTTAAAAACCTAATTTTACATAACAAAACCTAAAAAAGTGTTTTAATACAAGCAACATTTTATTTTATCAAAAACAAATGTATGTTTTTATTTATGTACACGAAAATAAAATGGTCAACCATTTGTTTTTATATTAATTTTGTTGCTTACAAGTAAAAATATCTTTTATTGAAACATGTAGTATAAGTATTTGTATTACTTTATAATGTTTTTTTTTTACCATCCTGGGTATGACATTAAACTACAACCACAACTATAAAGAGAGGTAGAACCTGACCTCAGCAAAGGTCCTTTGGCTAAGGATATGTCTCTATTGATAGATCTGATCCTCCTTTTTAGTTGTATGGCCCTGGTAGAGTATGCCTTTTCAGGCAAAGGCTAAATTATGGCTTTTTATCTTGTTGCTGACTTTAAAAAAAAATTAAAACTTATATTATCATATCTCTTCATTTATGAATTGAAATATAATATTCACTAGTCAGTGTCCCTTTTATAAAAATCAATGGACCTAATAGTGGACCCAATCAAATATCATATAATTGTATATAAACAATGCCAATTCTATACTAGTATGTGAATCAGGCATGGGATTGTTCAGGCTTTTTTCCGTCTGAAAGGTCATTTTTCTAATTCATCTAAAAATGATAATATACAAATTCAAAAAGGTAGAGGAGGTGCGGGTTTGGTGCATGTGATACATATTTTAAAAATAAATTTTACTGCTTTTGTTATTTTATATATCTAAACACCTATTTATATGTAATGATGCTTCAATTTTTTCGCACTTCGCACAAATCTATAGCCTATGCTAACTGTGTAGCCATGACACCACTGCTGCTTTCTTGTTTCAAAACATATTTCAGGCTTTTTTCTGGAAGTCCAATCACATGCCTGCTTGGTGAATCATGGAACAACATTCAAAGTTATATTTTATTAAGCACTTTTTTTTGATATCCTTTAAAAAACATGTCTTATAACAACACACTATTACAATGCTATATCTATGCAATAAATAACAGATTTTTAGGCTAGTATTTGGGTATTTTTTAAAACCTTAAAAAAAGTCAGAAACCTTAAAAAATTATTTTTTTTGATGAGTGGGAGGCCTGCATTATTTATAAATTTCCGAGAAACTTGAGCTTGCAAGAGTTCTACCGCAGCATCAGCTAATTTTAAATTTCTGCCTTCTAATATCAATATATGAATGCTACATTGTTGCCGACTAAAACCGTTAACAAAATCATTGACATGCGATAGAATTCACTACAATATTAAAATACTACCAATTATTATCATTACGTATTTAATGGTGTGTACTGTAAAATTGTGAAAATTATACATTTTATATTAAAATTGTGAAAATAAAATTTTATATTAAAATTGTGAAATAAAATTTTATATTAAAATTGTGAAATAAAATTTTATATTAAAATTGTGAAATAAAATTTTATATTTGCAAAGTTTTAAACAATCCGTTTCTTAAGATTCAATCAATCTAGTGAATTGAAGCGTTAGAATTCTTTTTGTTATCGTTTAAAAATTTAATAATTTATATTATATTACATAGAAAAGACGATTTTTTCACCGAAACTAAGGGACTGTTTCTTTTAAATACTGTATTTTTCTAAATGTATTTCTTAATATATTTTAATGTTATTTAAAAATTTTCAAAAAGGGACAGAATATTCATCATAGAGTTAATCCTTTTTTCAAACGAAACAAAATATATTTATACAGTATAATTCCGTTCGTACTTACTCGGATATTGCGTACATTCGGCTAAAACGTACTTTTTTGCATTGTGCTGGCAAAAATCTTAATTAAATACACATACCCAGTGATACCCTGGATATAGCGATATTATACTAATGCCTTAATTCTTTTCTATATTTTTTTGTTTGAAAAAATCGAATACAACATTAAGAAATGATCTGACCTAATAATAAGTTATTCAGAACTACAGAAATTTATTTAAAATAATTTCGAATATCCTTGCTCTAAACATGAATTTACGTATAGTGTTACGATAGTGTATACCATTTTATTAATCAACTATGTTGGAAAGGAGAGTTTATGAATATTTTACAGTTTGAAAATAAAGAATTATCCATATAGGCAATTCTTTGTTATCAAAGAGTTTTTTTAACTTAAGGTATCGGTTGCAGTTGCAGAATGTCATGATATCTGAGACTAATATTTAAAATTGTATTATTTAGATTATGCCCACTCAATTATTTCATAGAATTGAAGGTAAGTATATTTTAGACTGATTCCCTCATGATGGGATGTAATTGGACTACATATACCAATCATATTGAAATTGTATCTATTTGATATGTTCTTCATCTTAAAGTAGAAAATGAATTTGAGCTTTGAATGGTGACATATTTTAGGTATCATAAAATTGCTCCAAATTTTTTAATAAATTAGTCTAAGCGAGGTCAGATGTTTTGTGAAACACCGATTGTTATATTGACTATGTTCCACTGTTTTTTTAGAAATATAAATTATAAATATGACTTTTTTTCATTGCACAAACAAACAAATGTATCGGTATTCATACAATGCTCAATTTCTAATTAATACACTATTTCTTTAATATTTTATGAATACTGACGAACATTAAAATAAGATAAATTGTCTGTTTAAGTTTAGAAATTTAAATGCAGATTCTTATAAGAAGAGCTCAAAATCTGATGACACTGTATCTATTTATTCATTTGATGGACTAACATAAAAATGATACTATACATTTGTTTAAATCTCAGGCGTCAAGCAGTTCGTCACAATGTTCCAAGACTTATTTATGTCAATAAGATGGACCGACCGGGAGCGGACATTTCGCGTTGTATGTCCTCTATTCGGGCTAGACTCCCGGATATAGTGCCGCTCCAAATTCATCTTCCTTACTACAACTCTCAGAACAAATTTCGGGGAATCCTCGATCTAGTTCAAATGACACACACTGTGAGTGGACGGATATATATATATATATTATTTAAAACATTTAATGCTCAATTTGGTCGAATTAATCCATTAAAATCGATTATTTACTGTTATGTATAGGTATAATATACATGCATTACTATTCGTTGAAATTGTATTTAAAATTTTTACTAATTGTTAAGAAAACATTTTATATTTGATGTATTATAATAACAATTTAGTGAACTGGTTTTATGACAAATACTGGTATTAATTCGGAAAATAAAGCAGGTGACTCTCTCTACCTATTTTGTTTTTTATCAATTCTAGGTTTTTTATATTTCACAACCAAATAATTGACAGCACGAAACAACTTCAAAGCCAAATGTGAATCATGATATTCTTATAACTTATTTAATAGATGTTTAATTTAATTATGCTATCTAGGTATAATAGTTTAATTTTTGATATGTGTTGAAGAATAAAATTATAAATTTCTGTATTTATTTAGTTTTGTTATAAATATTATATTTTTAATAGTTGCTATTATATCTATCCTATTGTATACTTGTTTAATTGTTTAATTAACTAGATTTCAATTTCAATTTTTATTTATATAATAATTGACTGAAATATACATATTGATTATAGAATTATAAATATATTTGCAGTGTATGATAAACTTCAAATTTATTACACAACAACGAATCAGCGAAAATTCTTCAGAATAATAACTTGTTTTAGTTCAAATAAAGATCGAAGGTGGTGGGTACATCTATCATAGACTTTTTTATTTAAAAATATTTACAAAGCCCTGCGTGAAAGAACCCGCTGTGGAAAAATAATTTTTCTTAGTGTTAATTTTTGGCAAAATAAATAGCTACATGCCTATTAAATTGGAAATTTCCTTATCATCCTGGACAATGTTTATGCTCCTAGAATTCATCTGATCAGTATGTTAGTTAAAAAATGATGTTTACAAAATTTTGGAATGTGGTCAGTAGTAGGTGATGAGCCTTTCCTAACCAATTCGTCTTCTGATTGGTCGAGAGATTCACGTGACCTATCTGGCTTC
>JAUZNC010057068.1:0-13378 GCA_034780395.1 Vannuccia rotundouncinata | reverse complement strand
TGGTTGATGTATTCAGAAAAAAAAGATTTACACTTACTGCAAAATAATTATCAATACGTAGCATATTTTTAAAAGTATTGAAATTTCCCAATCTACCATAAAAATCGTCAAAATATGACACACTTGAAAATGATTGATTGTCGTTAGCAAGTAAATAGCTATGTACGTTGGTCATAAATTATACATATATGCCTGCCAACACAGGTTCATCCTAATTGATAGGCCTTACTCATAAAAATTAAGCTTGAGATTAAGCTCGTTGGCAATGACATTTCATTGTTCTTTTGTATACATCAATAAATATGTGATTTTGATCTTTAAGTTTAAGGAACAAATTGAGACATCTTGCGAGCTTCAGCAAAACATTGAGATTGGGTGCGAACATTGTATAAGTAACAAATTAATATAATATAATCCAATAAATTAAATAACATGTATTTATTTGATCATTTTAATATTTTAAAAAATCCCATATAATAATTGTAATAATAATTTGATTTTTACATTTAATATTTTATATACATTTCATATATATATATATATATACATGCCTATATACAAATAAATACATATTTCATTACTTAAACAGATAAGTAATACAATTTATACAATGTAAACAGAGGGCAAAATATACATGTAAATATAAATAGTAAGTAAAATTGGTAGAACACATAATATGTACCACTTATCAAAATATTATCTTATTCTTCTCATAAATATTCTATATCGTTTCCAATTATTACTTACATTTATATTATCAATACATTATTTAGAATTTAGTTAGATATTTTGTTTACAGTTTACATGTAATAATATTTATTCCAAATAAAAGTTAATATTACTATCTACTATATATTACGAACAATTGAAATTATACCACATAAAATATTTTCTGGCAATGCTATTTGGGCGGCATGCAAAAAGTTGGGGGGGGGGGGGCCTGTAGCCCCTTTAGTCCTTAGGTTCCGCGGTCCCTGATATTTACTATCATAGTTTATTATTAATAGTTGTCTAAATACATACAATTTCTATTATACCTATATTATAATTATATCGAACATATTTATTCAACTCTTCACTTTTATAGATATTAAAATTCAACTTGTTATTTTTAGCAAATGAAATTATTTTTTTACATAATATATTTGTGATTTATCTACAGTGTGTCCCAAAACAAACGCCCTATAGGAAAATTGAAGAATTTAGCTTATATTATTGTTAGAATAGTTATTAGATTGATTAAACATGTAAAATATAATTTATGAAGAACAATAATTTACAAAATTCACAAAAATATTATCAATTAAGAATAATATTTATAACGATTTAAAAATTCAAAGTTGTTCAAAGTTTCAGATTGTATGCAGATCAGCACCAAAGAATATATATAGAGAGCTTTATATATTCTTTATATTACACTATATTCTTTGATCAGCACTGATCTTTTTAATCTCTATATGGTTATATGTTTTCTTTGAGGGTTTAATTGTAAGTGTTCGGTTGTTCTAAACACAGGATCTTATATGACCACACAAAAATAATCAGGTGGAGAAATATCTGGCGACTTGCCAAGTCTTGTCAAGAATTGTTGTATATTTAGACAAAATCGTGGTGAAGCGTCATCCTGCTGAAACCACAGTCGAATTCGTGAAGCAAGAGGGAGATCATCAAGAATATTTCAGAAAACAAGATTTTTCCTATCATATATACCTAGTCCAAAACGGTAAGCTATTTTAAAGGAACATATAAAACAAGGTGATTCATCTGATATTTTGACTGATGACTAGATTAAGACATGCTTTGGATCAACAACGATTAGGGCTGGGTGGAACTGCACTTTTTTTACCAACTCTGTGTGACACCCAGTGGCTCTGAAGTGGCGACTCAATAATAAGTGCTCTTGTAATGAACTATGAGCCGGTGTATAATTCTCTAGATGAGATCCGCATATCGTCAAAAGCTCAGTCGTCAGCGGATACGCAATCAAACCTAAATTCAATGGAATATTTTCAATTCATTTATTCATCGGTCATATCTCGAAATATAATCTTCTATATATTTGCCCTCTTAGTCTGGTAAAAAGATTCTAATAGCACCCACGAGCGAGTTCAGGATATCCTGGCAACTTTGTTAGAAGTCCGTAATGAGCATAGGTATCAATGAGCATAGACACTCTTGAATGCCAATGCAATGACATTCAAGAGAGGGTGAATTCGGACTCTGCGACCATAAAAACCATATAACTGTTAACATTGATTATTTTCTTAATTACATTTTTAATCTGAAGTTTTGTATTTATGTACGTTTCATAGTAAAAAATGTATGTGAAAAAAATTAATGAGTTTCTTTTATTTATTATGATTTATAATAATAACAATAATTTATAATAATTATTTATTATGATTCATGGAATTAGTCGTGCAATTTTTAAATGAGTTACCTTTACTTTTTTCAAATTTCTGTCTTAATTCACCCCTTTTACAATAATCACAATTTTTTTACGTTTATTAAAATTCTAATTTTTTAAAATGCGTTAATTTTTGAAGCACTGCTTGATAATCATAAATTCCTGATTACTCAAATATATTTAGAATTATACCCTAAATTATAAGCTACTACGTTCAAACAGAAATATTGTTCATTTACAAAAATATTTAGATTTAAAATTAATTTAGTACTCTTTTATAATAAAAAAAAAATTTTTTTTGATAATTTTTCTAAAAATATGATTAATGCGTCGTAATTTATCTGATTTAGGTACTTTTTTTCTGTAGTTAGGTTATATTTGTTTATTAACGTAGAAACAAAACTATGCGCGGGAGATAAAATATCGCTTATTTGACAAAAGTCGACGTTGCAGTGAAGATTTTCGAAGCTGCGACAAAAATATAATATATATTTTGAATGTTTTTCTAGAACAGTGGTGCGTGTTTATAATAATTGATACATTAAATAGTATTGGTTTTATTATAATATAACTCTAACTAGTATATAAATAAAGCCCACAGTTAAAATTTCATAATGGTAACTGCTATTGGCACATACTTACATCAAGCCTAAACAATTATTGTACGTAAGTACAATATAGCCTATTCTTATCAATATCTAGTTCGCTATTTTCTAAATTTTATTTTTAAAATAATTACACAATTATAATTATTTCATACAATGAATTCAAATCAATTATTAATTTGAAAAAAGTTTTTACATACAGAGTGTATTAAATTATTGGTAACTGCAAGCTATTGGCACAAAAATTATTTGAAAATATATACACTACACTTTAATTTCATTATATTATAAATCCAAAAATGTAAGTTTTACATTTAGGGTAAGCTTGTAAAAAATAATATCAATAAATAATGAAAAATAGTCTATTAGATTGTATCAATTAAATATAATATTGATCGGTTCATGCACATATACACTTAAATACTAATAATTTTGTAGGTTTGATGTACATACATCAATATACCAATAGACACTTTGTTTGATAATAATATATACAATTTTATTAATACTGTTTTAAAATATAATAAACTATTGTTAAAATAATATAATAAATCTCTTCTGACAATTTCTCTACTGATTTTGAATTTTATTGATTATATAAAAAAATTTCTAAAAATAATAAATATTTAATCAAATTTATTTATTACATCTTTTCTGCTTCTTTTAGTGTATATCATGGCCAGTACTGCCATATTTCAATTAGGGAAAAAGCAGTTTTAGTAAAATTTCTGACAAATTTTTAAATATAAAAAATTATAGTTACATAATAATCACATTGATTATATCTTACTCCAATTCTAACAATTAATTACTATTTATATACCAGGCTGCATTCTATATAGCCTAACAAGGATAAATCTGATGTACATTATACAATCAACCCTATCTTTCACTACCTAAATTGGAGTAATATTGATAAGTATCTTGAATATGATTGTCAAAAAATGCAAGCTGGTCTAAATAAAAATTAAAAAATACAGTTACATACTTAATTGTCTAACTACCAGAAAAAATTTGTTAACAATTATTCATTAGGGTACCCCAGTACTATAATGTAATAAAAAAGGTCTAATTTTTCTTTATGAATCCTTCTCTTTTCATAAGAACATATGCCTATATGCAATATGCACACACACAGACAGACACTAGTTCAGTTAGGACATATTATAATTTGTCACTAGCTATGTAAGTAGCTGCCAATGAAATGTTGATAAGTGAAATAAAATGCTGTTAGATTATTCATCTCTCTCTTTGTTTATATGTTGTAGCTTTTGCATTTCTATCATATCAGTATTGTCATAATTACTGCCACAATACAACTATTTGGAAACAATGATAGCAGCAGCAGTAATGACATCTTGAATTCTGATGAAAACAATAAAGACACTGATAGTGAAGCTGAGAAATGTGCAGGACACAGATGACCATGGTGATTCCTCAAATAGTGATGCAGATTTGCAGGCCTGAAGATATTAATACAGATCAATATATCTCTAAAGATTATGAAGTATGGATGGCCAATCCAGTTCCTAATCCAAATGCAGAAATATTTCATTTTACAATGTTTTACATTAAAACACAGGCCTTCCTTGACAAACAACTGAGAGAAATGAAACACACATTAGGGCATTTTCATCTTTCATTTTATCAAATACATCCCAAAATCAAGTAAATCTGTGGCTCTTTTCTCCACAATGCATTATGATTCGGCAGTCTTTAATGAAGCCCACTTAAAACCTGAAATCATAATGTCATTCAATTTTTGCGAAGGTGGGGTTGACAATCTAGACAAGTTGGTCTGCACATACAGCTTCATCAGGAAGTTTAATCTGTTAGATATTTCAGCATATGTGTGCTGAGAAATTCCATATATGTCAAGTCTTCCTTAGGAACTTGCAATGGCACTCATCAACCAGCTAGATTATCTGCCAATATGCAACATTCAACAACCTCAAATTCTATGTTAACCTGCTTAAGGAAGAAGACAAAAACAGGAGCCAAAGACAAGAAATATCCAGAAGAGTGTGACACCTGTCATCATGAAAACTGCAAAGACCACACAAGACACATTTGTACAACTCGTTTTGACACCAACAATGATTTCTATATTTACTGTATTGATTCCATATATATGCATTCTATATATGATTTTTATGTATGTGATGTATCATATTATGTTAGAACTGATCACTGTTTCACATTGTTTATTGGTGTATTATTATGATTTCCATATTTGCTCTGTTAATTCTATTTATTTTACATTTTTACATATCTATTTTATTTTAATTGACAAATAAAGTAGTGGGGTACCCAAATACCCCAATGTTAAATAATGTTGGTTTATTTTTAAATGTGTCTACAAGATATCATGGTAAGTTTTTATGACCAAATCTTTTCTTAACTAAGTATACATTACATAAAATAAAGTCATGGAATTACAATGAAAAAAAAACAATATTTTATGAACAATACATTCAAAACTTAAAATTATGTTTATATTTCATATTGCAAAACATAATTTAAAAACCATGTGGTGACAAATAATCATCACATATACAGATAAGTTTTAAGAAATTGCATAAAAGATTTCAGCTAAAAGATCTCTCACTCATTGCATTTGTAGCTGAAATTGTAACAATCATTTCTGCAAGCTTAATGACCTCTGACATTAACATTCTCTACGAATTTGATATATATATATATTCAATAATATATGTATGTGGCCTAAAAATGATATGGTGCTATAAAAATTTATGTTTTTGAACACAGATATCATATACTATTAACTTCTAAACCACATATTATTGCATTTTGTTTATTGAACAGCAGTAGTCATATGAAATCTATGGATTTTGATAAATTGGTTACTTTTATTTTAAATGCCCACATACTCATAACAATCAGTTATTTCAATCAATATAGATTGCGTGTGCAGTCACCATACTCTCCTGACTGCAATCTTTGCAATAGGTACCTACATATTTCTTTGTATTGAAGCTATCATGGCTGCAATAACTTTGATAGTAAAGATAAACTCAAATAGTTTCTAACAGAACAGATGCCATTGTTTACAAACCAACAAATAGCAAAGGCTCTAGTGAATATGGTGGAATACCTTAGACTCATTGTGGTACAGAATGAAAATCATGTAAATATCTCATAAAACTTATTTCATATATTCATGTTTATACACAAGTTTTTATTGGCAGCAAATATACACTACGTTTTTAAAGAAATTTAGTATTTATTTAAAGCTCAAAATGCATGCATTTATAATAAAATCAATTAATTTATCAAAATCCATAGATTTCATTTGCATACTGCTGTCCAATAAATGATATCAGAGGCAAATCCAGGATTTGAAAACCATCATATTCAGCATTTTTGTATTATGTCCCAAACTTCATTGCACTTCATTTGGCAAAATTTAAAAAAAATGTGGAATGCAATATTTTACATTTCAGACATTGATATAATAGTGTTCAAAAGGTTATTATTATAAATTATTAAATTACAAAATTAATTTATTAAGATAATTTTAAAAAATGTTAAACAAACCTATATTTTAATAATAATAATTTTTATTAATAATCTGTTTTTAGATATGTTTTTTTAAAAAGCTTTTGACATCACTTATCTAAAATATTAGAAAAATTGGCTTTTATTTTTTTCAGTGATATATTCAGTGTTATGTAATCATATTTAGTTACTTACTGAAAATTACTAAAATTTATAATTTAACAAGAATTTCAGCAAAGAACTTTGTAGTACATAAGTAATTATTATTTTTTAGATGAATTATCTTTTATTTAAAATATAGCTATTTTATGGCAATTTTTCTAACCAAAATATGAAATTCATTTAGGTTTTGATATATTACTTGATGTAATTGGTTGTTAATATACTTTTTACTTAAAGAATTTTCCATAAAAAAATTATTAGCATATATGAAAAATTATATACATATATTCATGATTCAAGATACAACTATATGATCAATAAATTTTGTCTGTATACATTTCATAACTTTTAATTAATCTATAATGCAATACAATTTTGTAATTATTTTAAATCAAACATTATTGTAAAAAATTAATTTGATAATTTAAAACTCAATATGTATTTCCTTTTACTAAATATAATGTCGATATTCACTATCATTGTATTATATATTGATATTTGTATATATACGTCTTTGATTTTTATGGTAATTGCCTGCCAGTTGGTATTTAGGGATGGAAATTACATGCTGGTCAGTATTTTCAAGAAAAGCGAAAACTGCTATCTAATGTCTTTTTAAACAAATGATGGTATTATGGCAAAAAATAGATTTCTGCAACCTGTTAAATAGTATACACTTCCTTTTTATATAAATATATAATTGCTTTGTCATTCATCAATATTTGTCTTACATCTTTATTTGCTAACTCACACAAATTCCACAATGTATATCTTTTTTTAATATGCTATTGTTAAAATCTATTTCATAAAGAAATTCATAATAATCTCCTTATCAGGAATTGGACAGCTGCAGTCGTCAACAGCAGTGGTCCTAACCACCCTACTTACTCCCCTCTTTGTCGCCTAACTCCTCTCCCCATCTTATCCTCCAATCTTCTTCGACTCTTAACACTTGATGATGGACGATCTCACCGAGGAAGAAGTACGCGAGCAATGTGCTCAACAGTTGGCTATGATTGGTCAGCTGAAGCTCATGATTCGTGAACGGGAGGAACTCCTTGCACAAAAAGATGCCGAAGCTGATGTGAGTTAAAACTCTTCTATAAACGCACGCTTACTATTTACTAAACCGTTTAACAATTATGTTTTAATTTTAAATTTTAATTGAGTGATATTTTTATTACATTTTATTTAATGAAAATACCAAATTTTTTGGTGTATAGTGAATTTAATTGTCCTTTATAAAAAAAGTAATTAATATTTTTATTTCAATGACCAGTTTTATAACAAGTTCATATTTCATGATTTCTTTGTTATTTATATTATTGATTGTAGTTTTGGTCGTATAGTTTTCTCTCATATGTAGAAGGTCATCTTTCTCACTCATAGTCATTGTATTATATATTTGTGTCTCCATAGTATATGTGTAATTGTCAAACGATTTGTGCTTATGTGTACGTTTGTCTGCCATACAATATTTTACATTTATCGTTCTGATGGTTGATGAATCCTAATGTATATTGATAGTTCTACTTCTATATACGCAAATAGTGTAAATTCAAAGTGAATCAAAATTATTTTTCGGATAATTGAAGTATATGAATAAAATAATAATATGCGAAACCAGAAAAAAATGTCTTAACCTTCATTCAATAGAAAAGCGTTTACAAACGATCCATCTATAAATATTTTTAGTAACCATTATCGATAGTTTCAATTTATATAACAAGGTGGTGTAAAGTTTTATTAAAATTAATTTGTTATGAAATATTTAAATATTACTTTATGCTTTATTCTTTATAAAAAAATTATTATGCCTTAGAGGAATCTTTTTATTCGGCTTTAGTTTTTTAAAAATTATAATTTAATTTAATTTAATTTAACAAAATTCAGTGACAACTATTTTCAGTTTTCATTCAAATATTTAATGGATACACCTGTTTTGTAATATTACATTTTAATTCGAAAGTATAAAATAGGTATCGAAGATCTTTCAATTAACATCTTCACAGTCTAACCAACATTGTCTATCTTCTCAGGGTCGTGTGCAAGAGGTCTACGCTCAGCTGGTGTTCAAGGATAAGCGGATTGTCGAGCTTGACTATGAACTCCAGGACTGGAGGGCCAAGTTGGCCGATCTCAAAGAAGTCATCTCGGAGAAGGATGAACTCATTCAGTGTCGTGATAGTGCTGTCGAGGTGGGTAGACATTTTAGACGTTTAGTGTACCAGTTTCAGGAAAATCAGTGATAGCATGACTAGTGATTGTATTGTAGAGCCGACCACCCCTTTTTCTTGTACAGTTACTCCGAGAAGAACTTTCCAATCGGCTGGAGACTCAGGCGGACAACTTCAACGAGCGTTTGGCAGACAGAGAGGGGGAGATAGCGGCCCTTAGAGACACGGTTCGCTGTCAACGGGAGGAGCTGTCTCTACGGGACCAGGATCTGCTGGGACTGGTGGCCCGGCATGAGCAGCTTGTAAAAACTATGCACGATGAAGGTGAACTATTCTGTACAACGTGGAATGATTACAAAACACTCCGATATACTTACAATACTGCTATATTTCTTTAATCTGTTTGTGAGCTATTTGCTGACACCAATTTGCTGACATTTACACAACGACACTTTCCCTCTCTTCCTCACAGCGGCTGTAGCAGTTGGGGCTGGAGGTGGTACAAGAGGCGGCCCCACAGTCACTGATATCCTTGAACAACAAGTTTCAGAGGCGAACAATGTTTTAATGAGTAAGATGGCCGCCCTGCAGGTCCTCCAGGATCAGCTCACACTCAGTGAGGACCAGGTTAAGGAGGCTCGGAAAGAGAATCAACAGCTCCAGGTACGCTCTTGTGGACCGGCTTGTATATATAATTAATTATTACAATTTGTCCTTCGTTTTACTGTTCACCAGCCTCGTTTTTAATTGATTCTTTACTGTTGCCTTGTTTAGACGGATCTCGATGGAAAAATTGGAAAATTGGTTACCGAATTGGATTTGTTAAAGAAAGAAGTCACCACCGAAAAGAAGCGACATCTTAGCGCAAAGGCAAAAGCCAAATCTCTGGAGAGACAGTTGGAGGCTGCCAAGAAGAAATTGGAATCAACTTCCACCGCACAGGTTAGTTGTCCCTTATTATTATTCAACATTTTATTGTTATACTACTAAAAGTAGTCTCATGTAAATATCTTATTATACACATCAACAAATTATATATTTTAGACTGTGTCACCTTCAGAAGAAATATTACAGCTACGTAGCAAAATTGAAGGTGAACTTTTGTTATCTATCTTATCTAATCATATTATTGCAAATTTTTTGTATTATAATTTAAATTTAATCAGTAAACTTCTTTTTGATTTCAGAATTAGATATAGAAAATGTATCCTTAAAAAGTCAAATATCCGACTTGGAAATAGAACTTCAAAAACGTCCTGTAATAGTAAACAAAGTGAGTCAGTACCTATATACTATTAATTCACGAAAATATGGGTTCTGGACTGTGTGTGCATTTCATCATGACCACCGTTTTTACTCATGACTTTGCGGTAATGAACAATATTAATATCTTCACATTAGTGTAGAGTTCTCTGTGTTACTGTTTCTATGATTTGAACATCAAAGATATTTTTTTTAATATGATTTTTGCCTAATTTATTTGAAAAGTATTATTATGGAATACTGTCAGAACGAGAATTATGACTTATAATTGAAGTAACTGTTAAAATTATTTTTGTGGCGATTTAATTTTATATCAAGAAAGTTTTTTTTCTAGATTATAATTTTCTCAAATTTTGTACTAATTAAAAACAAGAAATATTTTTTACCGTTTCGAGAAGATTTCTCTTAATAAGTAAATACGGATTGAAGTATTCTTGACCACTATACACAATTATTTGAATTTATTTATTTTTCGACACATAAAGCACCGCATGGCAGAAAATCTTGTTATTATATAGATTTTGTAATACTTGCAAATTACCAGAAATGCTTATTAACTTTAGATTTTCTCCTTTTAAAATCTAAAATAGCCTAAAATTCACTTCTTTCTTTGTTGAATTTTGATAGAATTTGACGGTATACATAATTAAACTTTTTTTTATATTTTGTGACGTCTAGATAAATATTTTCCATTGTATAAAAATTTAACTTCAAGAATACATCACACTTAAATAAACTATATAGCTAGGTTATTCAGCCACGGGTTAAAATTATTTTCACTGTTTTTTCTAGTTTCTTACTCTAAATAGGAATTTCCGTTTTTCATAGACTTGCCTCCGTTTTGAACCTTTTGTTGAACTTTTTCATGATTTCTCTCTCACAGCTTTGTCTCACTTACTGCTCATGAAATATTATTTATTTATGGTGTACCTCATGAAATATATGTTATATTTAACGAATAACATGCTTAATTACTGCTTAGGCGACATTGAACTTCCTCTTTTAAATAATTTATTTATATCAGTCAGTTTTGTGACATTTAGTTTAAATATCTCTAATACATTTTTTGCTAAATATAGTTGCGAATATTTGTATTTTAAATTACAGACTGTGGATGACTGTTACGCGTACAGTGGTTCGACGGAAGCAGACAAGGATGACGAAATAAAAGGTGAGACCAAAGAAGACTGGGCTTAACCCTATTTTATTGATTTATGTCAAATTATTAACACACACTTTACAGGAGTGAGCTCTTAAATAAAGGAGCAGAGTGGATAAGTGTAGGAACGATCATTTTCTCTTGTGTGCTTAACTCTTAATGTTAACCTTTATTAATCTTAATATAGAATTGTCTTATATTTTTAGCTAAGCTATAATAGTATACATTTATATTGATTAAATTTTATAACAGTTACATGCTAATATACAAAATTATCGGTAAAATTTACACTTCCTTATATTTGTGTGCTGAAATCAATAACAACATAAAACAGTTCCCAGCTTTAATTATGTAGATCAAAAGGAAATAGATGACATAACGAGTGACATCAATGACAGTTACATAGTCAATAAAAATAATTATCAGGATTTAGATGGCACTGTAGATTTTTTTGAAATGAAAGTTGCAATGTCGGATTCTTTTTTACTCTCCTAGAAATTAATGACTTTAATCATCTTGTGTTTTATTCACTTTCAATTCATCATTCTAATTAGATTTTTAAATAAATTTTAAAAGCATGTAGCACATTTTTTATAGTATTGTAACTTTTGAAATTGCTGATAATACTGTTAATTTAGTTTAGGTAATATACTAACAAAATTAATTAATTTATCTAAACCAAATGTTACTCATTTTATAGAACTTCATAACCAGATAGCTGATAGCAGACAACGTGTTGGGGAGCTAGAAAATGAGCTTGAGCGTTTGAAGATTGATGTAAGTTTCCCTATTACCTTTAAAGATGTAGAAGCTTACTAACTTATAGATTTTCAATTAATTTCTTGAAATGTAAACAATAAAATCCATCACAGAAATCTTGTTATTAGTGTATTGAACTAGATCATTCATTTAGTATTATATTATTAGTTCAATCATTTTGCGACCCTTGGTTTGGCTACTCATAACTTCAATTGTTTAAAGGTTTCGTTAACAATATATATAATTGAATAAAATGTAACAAAATAAAAAATAATGCAAAACAAATTACGAATGCTTTTGTAATATTCAATATCTATTTTTCTAACACGGTTGTTAATATTCACGATTGCACTTTATTACCCATGTAGTACTTATTTTTTAAGATCATGTCTATAAACATATAATACTTTTCGTTAAATAATAAATATCAATTGTTTACAATAACAGTTTTCGCCACTCTTTCCTCTGCCCCATCTTAATGTTAATTTACTTTTCTTAACGGAATTTGCCAATGGCGCCTGTTTTTTGTTCCAGCATTTATCATCTGTTGAAAAACAAGAAGGAAAATATGAAAAAATATCCACTGAGAAGATATCGAAATTACAATCTAAATTGGCTGCTGTAAAAGGAGAACTTCATGATGTAATGAACGAAAGAGATAGTTCCAAGGAGCAAATTGTTCAACTAACTGAATCAGCAGTAAATGAAGCAACTGCATCTTCTGAAAAGATTTCTACATATGAAAATGAGTTAGCTACTCTGAAAGCCGATTTACACAAACTATCGGAGGAAAAAGACTGCTTGAATGAATTGAATGCCGAATTGACAGAATCATTTGCTGTATCAAAGAATAATGTGATTGCATCTAATGAGAAAATTTCTACATTGGAAGCAGATTTGGTTGCTGTAAAAGAAGAACTTCTTGATGTAATGAACGAAAGAGATAGTTCCAAGGAGCAAATTGTTCAACTAACTGAATCAACAGTAAATGAAGCAACTGCATCTTCTGAAAAGATTTCTACATATGAAAAGGAGTTAGCTACTCTGAAAGCTGATTTACACAAACTAACGGAGGAAAAAGACTGCTTGAATGAATTAAATGCCGAATTGACAGAATCATTTGCTGTATCAAAGAATGATGTGATTGCATCTAATGAAAAAATTTCTACATTAGAAGCAGATTTGGTTGCTGTAAAAGCAGAACTTCATGATGTAATGAACGAAAGAGATAGTTCCAAGGAGCAACTTGATCAACTAACTGAATCAGCAGTAAATGAAGCAACTGCATCTTCTGAAAAGATTTCTACATATGAAAATGAGTTAGCTA
>JAUZNC010057066.1:0-13380 GCA_034780395.1 Vannuccia rotundouncinata | reverse complement strand
ACACTGAGCACCGGGTTAGTTAAACATATCCTCGTTGATTTAGCTAGAATTTATTTTTAGAACTCCATAAAACTAGTTTAATTGTCATGGCAAGACAGACTTGCCACCCGGGTACAAATGGTTAAAGGTATTAACTACAGGCAATAAGGATTCTGAAGATTCCTCATCTGTTCATGGATTCATGTCTACAAAAAACTGTCAAAAATAAAGATGAAGTTGACAACCGAAAATTTCACCTCGTCTCGTTATAACTAATAAATACCGGAGCTGGGAATCATTATAGAGATAAGGACCTCATCTACTCACAGCTCTTTCATAACGAAGAGTGGCAGTCTGATCAACCAGGGGTAAGAGTGTGCGCATACTCGAGTAGAGCGGAGGAACCAGTTGACGAATTTTAGTATCGAGAGCCTCGTGTTGTTTTGTTCCATAGGAGAGGAGGCCTGTCATGGCGGCCAGAGCACAACCCTGTGGAGGAGGGGTTAACAAACGGTTGCTATGGCGATCACACATTTTAGGTTAAATTTTGTCAAAGTATGTATTGGACATCGAAATGGATAACTTTTCCAAAAATGACGTCATATTCTCGAAAAGAAAAGTTATGAAGTGTTATTTTAGCATCGACTGATTAATAAATTCATCCTCTATATAAAGTGTTTTTCATATTATTGAGTGATCATCATAAAAATATAAACTGTTTGAAGAACTAACAAGAATTCCAGTCAAAGCAGCGACAGATCCACCCTCTGGGGTGACGGTACGACTACCAACCGTGAAGACAAAGTCTTTCATGGACAGACCGACCAGAGCGCCCGCTTCCAGAGTTGAGTCGTCATCCAGCAGGTGTTCAATCACTCGCTCTTTCGAGTTAAAGGTGACCAGAGAGTTGAGGCCAAGTCGTTGCACCACCTGGAAAAGGGTCGTATAGGGAGGAGAATTATATAATGATGACTGTTTAATGGAAGAATCTTTATAAACATCATTGCTGTAAATGAATAAGAGACCGAAAATCTATTGAACCACTTATATAGAGATTCCAAATTATTTTTCGGGATATTATAGCAATGCTTTGTTCATACACATATGTCTTGACAAATTAAACACCTTTTTGGAGTCTTGAAAAGAATTTCGCATTTCGAATTCAAAACTGTTACTGCCTTACTAAAATTTTAAGACTTTTTTAGATTCTTGAATTTTAAATTGAATACTGCTGCGTATGAACCGATTTAATCTGTGCAAATTACAAAAAATAAATCTAAATGAAATCACCGATTTCTGGACTGAGGAATCATAATTATGAATCGATAAGTAGAACAATTACCAGATGCGTATTAACAGAGAAACGGACACATTTCAAAAAGTAGAACAGCGAACCACCACTCACAAGCCGAATCTTCTGATCCTCTTCAAGAATGAAAAGTTTTTCCTCTTCAATAAAGTGGTCAGCAGAAAGGAGAATCACGCGCAGAGGAATCACCCCAACGATCTGAGATCCAACTACTGCCAGGTCCAACTCCTGCAGACAAACCATTGTTCCAAGACTAATTCAGGGACCGGACAGTATAAGTGTCTGAATTCTATAAATAAAAACCTGAGCATCCTTATAAATTCGGTGGTAGACCCTGTGCAGAGGAGTTGCTTCGATGTCCGCGATGGTGGTTTCCACCTGGGCCACATTATGATCCTCAGAGTAGCAGCAGGTGGCGTGGACCCCCCTCAATGGCCCACAACCCTCCCCTGTCACGCTGTCTCCATGTCGGCAGTCATCTTCCTGAGGGGTAGACCACCAGAGCCAATCTTTTTATTTGTTTTCAGTAAAATAGGAATCCTATCTCGAATAACCAATTTTAAAAGAATTTTCAGGATGCTCTCGCGAAAAGATTTTATTGAAAACTACATTATGCAGACTTTTTAAAAAAGCTCCACAATAGAACACTTTGAAGAGAAAGAAGACACTTCTCGAAACAGATATGCGGTGTTGAGACTCACTTTATCGCTGCCACCTTTTTGGCCAATGTTGAGCGCGAGACCGGCAGCCTGCTCCTTAGTGGACAGAATGTTGACGTTAAAACTGACGAGAAACTTGCGGGCACCGATCATACTCGCGCCCCACTGGGGGACGAATTCGGCTGGTCCAAAATCGGGTGCCCACGAGGGGTCGGTGATCTGTTGGAAATGTTGAAGTGTGGACATAAATGCGGTTCACTGTTTAGTTCACTATAGTTTACTGTTATTCCACTTCAAATGTCTTTACAAAACACGTGTGCGTTTTATTTGGGATCATTATAAAACCATTGAAAAGATTTAAAAGGCAATCTGTTAATAGTGTGATAAATATTTTGGATGACGTTTTAGAGCCCTAGGGAATGAGCATTACGTCTTCAAGGGTCCAAAATTTACCGTTCGTTAAATAATACTATTATAGTTACTCGCGCCCTTCACCCGGTTTCTTGAAATTTTCGCTTGAAAATTAGACAGATTTAAAACGAGTCAAACACAAAAATGAATTAGATAATATTTTGGTACTAACTAAATTTGGAAAATTTGTTTCTGTCCCATGAGAAAGATTTGGAAAGAATCCTAATATATAAATCTTATCCGTGTATACTGACCAAAAAGAACTTGAGTGACATTCATGTCGCAATAAGATATTATTTTCGTGTACTGCACCTGGATAGAGCGAAGGCTTGTTTTTTCAGCATGGTAAATATAAAGGAGAATTGCCCGATTCATATAGCTACATCACGATCTCCTTCCTATAGCTGTATCACCCCCACCCCCGATCATCATGAAGTTCCCACAAAAGGTCGACCTTTTCGGTCACTCTTATTTCTACAGAATGAAATCATTTAAAAGACATAATAACCTTTCTGAAGGCATGGACGTATGCGACAGATGACATTGTGCACATGTGCATATATATATATATATATATAAATAGCTCTCCGTGAAGAATAAATATATAAATGAGTGTATTTCTAGTAATTACATGCACGGAGAATATCAAATGGTGAATATCAAACAAGATTTTCAGACAAGGTTCCATTTCAAATATATTTCTATTTTTGGTTATTTTAACGATAAATGAAAATAAGACGGCATTTGGAATTACGAAATATCAACTAAAAAAATAGAATACGTAATTATAGATGATGAATGAGACAATTTCTTGTGCAACTAGAAACCCATTTCCTGTATCAGGTTCAGAACAATTAAAAAAAATATATATAGTCATTTAGATTATCAGGATCACCTCTTAATAACTTCGTATGTTGTAGCTAATTAACCAAATAAGCATAATATGTAGATTGAATATATATAAATCAATTAATTAGTATACATAATATATATATATATATATATTTTTCAACTTTTACTTTTCATGAATAAGCTCAAAACCCGAAATGCTGCATACTCGAAACTAAATATTGAAGAATAAATATTTTTATTTTCAAATAAAACCACACCAAGCTAAATATGGAACAATTACCTAATCAACAGAATCAAAAACTAAAACGTGCTTACTAAATAGAAAGAAAATGTACCTGTTTCTCAAGAGACTCATAATCTTCCTTGAGCAGACGGCTGGCAATCGCCTCTCGTCCTGGCTGAATAGAGTCTCCTACCAGATAAACTAAAACAACGTAGAAATATGTTTTTAAGATAAAAACTCTGCACATTTTCATGCAGAAGAAGTAAATGTAATTAGTTAACCACAATAAGAAATTCTCAAATATATTTTCCATTACCCGCTATTTTTGATCGATTTTTAAAACAATTGAAGTATATAGAGCAATATGCAGTTGTTAAGTAACCTGACTAAATCGTCATGGATGGTATATAGTAGCAAATTATTAAAACTTCTCGTTTTAGTTAATAGAATGTAGTGATCATACAATTAGTTATTCCAAATAATTATGTGTGAAATACACGCCCAGAGAAAAATCAAATAATTGGTGGACGTGGATTTTTGTGAGTACATTTACTGAAATATATATAACATTTAATTCTACGTAGTTTTGAAATTGTGGAAGTGCAATACCATCTGTAAGATCAGTAATATTGATTAAGAGTATACCTCGACACCCAAACATGATGTAGGTATGTATAATTTTTTATCAATTAACTTAATTCAAACTAAGAAGGTTATTCTTTAATATAAATGTAATTAGCTGTTAATTAGCTGTTATCAGCAGACATAATCCATTCTTTGCCTTGTAAACAAAAATAAGCTATTTAAGAATTAGGTCAACTATATAATAGGTATTAAAACACAAAAACATCTGTTTTATATATCTATTGATAACAGATGTTTAGATAATAACTAGTATAGTCTTATTTTGTAACAGAAAGAAATTTTTATTACCTATTTAATGAAAAGTAAAATATCATTTTAAAAACTCTCCCATGATGTAAATTAATTAATTTATAATTAATAATAAATTAATTAATAATAGTTTAATTACTCTTTCATTAGAAATTTAATTAATTTATTTTTACACCTCATACCTACACAAAAGCGGAGATGAGTTTATTTCTGCATAATAAATAAAATTGTATACACTTCTATATTATATTATAACTTAACAGCGAAACTATTCCAGTATTTCTATAACCATACAGAATTTACAGTTTATTCCATATTTTATTGTATTTTGAGTTGGCGAAATTAATCGACTTTCCATACAATCATAATGCACATTCACTTCACGGTTAAAACATGTTCCGTCGATCCTCCATATTATATGAAATAAAGTTATTAAATGAAGGTAGGTATATTCTCATTTAATTGAAAATGAATAGGCAGGCATATTTCTTCTACTTGAAGGAAGTTAATTAATTGTGTGGTACTCACAACACGCTACTCTCCAGCTTCTCCAATAGGAAAAATGCAAAAGGCATCATTCTATTTCTATATAGTCAAGAATGTAATATTATACAATATACTTCTATCAGGGTACAATCTAATGATGTTCTTACCTGGAACCCCTATTTCTCCTGCAAGACGTAAAGCACACGACTGTGAACAATCGATTACCTCATCAAGAGTGATTCCACTCACTGGCATGAAATAACAGAGGTCCAGAGCACCAATCCGGTGACGTGAGCCTGATTTTCGAAAATGTAGACAATAATTACTAAAATTACAATCTAAGAAAACATTTTCCACACTGAAGATAGTGCATAACGTAGTTATTCCATGTCATATAATTAGTTAATAACATATTTCTAAAGTTTCAAATTATTGATCGTGGTATAAAATATAACAAAATATAACGGACCGTTAATAGGTTCAAAAATGTTTGGAAACTTTTTTTTTAATTTAATAAGGCTACGAAATATTTTTTTCACTTAAAAATTGATAAATAATTTAGACACATAATTAACAAAAAGCAATAGCTAGATACATACGTGGATATAAGGATCCAAATATCCACAAATATCAATAGATATACCAACTTATTTTGAATAAATTTATAACAGGTACCTTTATGTCTCGTCATATCTATGAGCTGAGAAACCGCTCTGGCCATATTAAGAGTAGCTTCAATCACTGCTTCTGGTTCTCCAACAAAGGAAAACACAGTTCGATTTTCAGCTGGATTGCTGCTAACTTCAAGCAGATTGACATCATCAAAAGATGCAACCGAATTAACCAACGCTTCAATCAGCTGAAGATAATATTACCAAATTATCACATTATAATAATAATAAGGCTACTCCGGAGCAGTGTTAGAATATAAGTAGATGATTTATAATCAATTAATTTGTTATTTGAACAGTTGTGCTTAATTGATTATAAATCATCTATTTATATCACATTATAAGTATACAACAAAGCGAAGATAAAAAAATAGTTTAAATCAAAACAATTAAAATGCTTACTTATACAAAAAAACTTATTAAATATATCAATACATGGGAAGAGGAATGAGGAAGAATAATTGGGATAATCCTTCCTTTCATTAGGTATATTTGAGAATCAAAAAAATCATAAAGAACTTAAATAAGTATTTATAATTTTTATGTAGGTAGTTATAATAAAAAACTATTAACTCTTTATTATTAACATTGTTCGATGATAAAATATTTGTTAAACCAATATTCTAAAAATATAATGCATTAAAAATTAATCCATTTTAGGTACTGAAATTAATCAAGTGGTCAAATTTTATATCTCAAAAATATCCCAACATAAAGAAAATAAGTTTGGTATAAAATTAATAAACAATGTACTTATACAGCAGCTATACAAATCGTAATTGGTCATTATAGTTTAATATGGAAACTCACAAAAACTGCATGCAGGATAACAATATGATAACCTGTTATAACATATGTATAATACATAGGTACACATATAGCTAAGTGGATACATTGACAAGTGTTTGCATCAGAGCACATTTTGGAAATGAATTTTTGTATGAGCAACCCCTAACCATTAGCTAGCTACTTACCTACCTAATATAATGTTTATATTTTTTGCAAACTAAAGATGAAAAAAAGCTTTTTCTAAAAAAAATTATTGACAGAATACAAAGTAATATTTATAAAATGATAAAAACTGTTATTTGGATAGAAAATAAATTAGTTAGTAATCACTACTATGGACAATATACTACACAATAAACCATTCTTATAGAAACACACTTGATTCATAACAAGGGGCTCAAATTAGAATACCAAGTAGGTACAACAACTCCATACAGGAGACTGTGAGCAATTATAAACAATGAGCAAAATCAAGATTGTTACACTATGGACTGCCACCCAAGCACTAATACTTATGCAGTTTATGAGTGTCTAACTGTTGTGCAAACTACAGGTGAGGCAATAATGCAGGCATTTATCCCAAATGAGGTGTTTTTACCCTTTTTGTATATTAGCCTAATTTTAGTTATGAGATCTGTTAAATGTAGGTATTTTACTATATCAAAATTTTATAAAATATTTTATTATATACATACCATATTCAAATATAAATGAGAATTAATCTGTAAATTTTACAATATTTTCAAAAATAGAACTATAAATTTCTAGAATAAACTGGGAATAAAATATAACATTTATATATCCGATAATTTGTATATATTATGTTTATCTAATTCATGATTAAAATTAAATATATTTTACTATAACTTGTAAATTGTTTTGGAAATGTATGGGTGTATACCACAATATAGTATTATTATTATTAACTTAAAATAGGAAATTATATTTCTAAATATATGAAATTTACTCTATAAACCATACAAATATGCTTTACAGAACCATCATCTATATTTTTTATTCAATATATATTTTATATAAAAAATTACAAAATGCATTCATTTACTTCGTATACTAAAAACTTTCATTGATGCTAAAATTAAATTGTTGTATTATTAAAAAAAAATATTTGTAAATAATGAAAAGAAAATATCAAAAGTAGATATTATTACAATTAACTTTTTATTATTTAATATTAATGTTGTTATGTTCATTATCAAAACCAACAAATATTGATTATACAGAAACAATTTGTTAATTTTCTGTATAGCTATGATTTTTATTCACATAACTATACAACAAATTATATAAGACAGGAAAAGCTAATATATAAATATAATATAAACATTCAAACTAATCCAAGATAAGTAATATCTATGCTACAGACCTGGTGCAACAAGGGGGTAAGTGCCCCAGGCCTCCCAGGCTTGTCTAAACATTTATGTACCTATAGAGTATTTGTTTAGCTGTTAATCTGATAAAAACTTTTGAGAAGGGTTTATTATAAATATTTATTAAAATACTGGTGTCTGTGAGGCTTGTTTGAATTGAGAATATTTGTATGGAATATGGAAAATTCCACTGTAATGATTTCTTTAAGATGAGCTATATTTCTTACTTTCTGAGCAACTATGTATGGTTTCAAGATCCCTTAAGTGCAATATTGCAGGATGTAAAGTCTGGACTATGGTGTTAGTTTAAATTTGCTGACACATCAGTATTGGAAATTTTCTGTCATGAATTCTCTTGTTTTCATTGCCATGTAAGCATTCTGATTGGTGTAAATGAAATGACATGAGAATACATTAAGCTTCTAGTCCAGGGATTCTTCACAAATCATAGTAATGTAACTTTCCACAGAGGACCGTGCCATTAAGGAAAAAGGGCAAATGAGATACTTAGCCAACAGTGCTGCCCACACCAAGATGAAAGCATTATACTACACCAATCTTCGGCATATAGTATACACTCATCAGTTGGCAGAATAAGACCTGATTTTTGTGATCTGCCTCATTAAGGAATTGTATTTTTATTGGCTTCAAACTTCTGTATGTTAGATACTTTGTCATTACCTGGCATGTATGAGGTTTTCTGTTTGCATATACAGTCTACTCCAACTAAACTGGACACCCATAAAATTTAAAAATTATTTGTTGATACAATTAAATAAACAGACTGCTCTGTTATGCATGTATGATATATTCACTATTATACCATGTGTGCATAATTTCTACATTTATGTTGATCCATATATTATAATCAAAATTTTATATTAAAAATATTATTTTAATTTACAGGTATCATTAGAGATTAGTATTTGACTTCAAAAATATTACTAATATTATTATTTATATTACAAAATTGATATGTTTAACTTCATATTAATGTATAAACATTAAACAAATGCATTATATATATGTTAATATTAATAATATATTATAATTTTAGAATTGTATTGCTGAATTTATAATTATAATGTTATTCATGATTTAAAGCAATAAACAATTTTATAGTTATTTTATTCATATTCATGTTCAAATTCATAATTCTGTTATAATGTAAAAATTGTATAATATAATGAGATTATATTACACTAGAAAAATGTGTGATTGTTTGTTTGCAATAATTTATTATCCATTAAAATGCACTATTTATTGGTGTTGTCCAGCTGCAGGGTTGCCACAATTATAGTAAGACCATTTTCCTGGATTTTTAAGGACCTTTCCTCTGCATTTTTAAGAGCTTCTTTGGTCCCCCAAAAATTATTAAATATTAAATCTGTTCAAAAATTGCACATAATATATATTGTCAGTCCTATAAATGATACACATTAATAATGTTTTTAAAAATAAAACAGAAATTGAATGATGTATTAAATTTAACATCCAAAAGTACAATCAACTTGGGATGACATCATATAATATAGTGAAAATACAATATGTTTTTAAATTAATATACAATAATGTAAATTAATACATATTAACATGAGCAAGTAATTTTAACAGTTTAAAAGTTCTTCTTCACATTCAGATAATTTTTCATTTAATGCACACAAATAGTCTTTTTTTACTTATCCTTCCTTTTGCAGTGTGTTCAATTTTGCTATTAATCAGTGTGAGAGGATTCTTTGACATTTCCCCTGCTTCAGAAATACTGTCTGCTTCACTCAGAAGTCCATCTGCCAATTGGGATTTTTGTATAATGTCTGAATTGATATTAACAATCTCTTCTTCTTCTCTCTCTCAGGCTGTCTCCTGTGCTGCTTTGTTTTTTCCCATCCTGGAGATGAGTACCCTAACATGTGCTTGCTGCTGATGTGGACTAAAAAACCTCTGATTGATGTTGACCTTGTTAATTTCACCAACCAAAACAGGAAAGAAAAATATATACATAATATAGTAAGTCAAGATTAGAATGTACATAACAAAAATATCAATAGGAATTACATGATTCAAGTGATTGCATATCATTCTGATAGCTTTGAGCATTGGCTCATTCATATTTTCAGTGAGAATTTCTTTATTGGTAGAAAAACCTCTTTCAATCATAGACTGTCCATGAGATAGAATGCATAGCTGTTGCACAACTGGCCACAAATGTGCAAGATCTTTTCTATCTTTTCAAATTCTTTCTGTTTTTCAGTCAAATGAGGTGTCATGTATTGTTGACTGCACCACTCTGAATTCAGAAAGTATGTTACCACAATTTTTGTCTTTTACATTTGGCTTTCAGATGCAATAAAACCTTTTGGAACATTCTTATAGCCCCTGTCTTGTGACTGAAGAAATAGTTAGGATCAAGATAGAGCAAATAATTTTTTTTTTTATTAAATTGACTATTTTAAATTGATTATTTTTATTTTTTGTTACCTTTTTTTATTTACATATAATACAATAATTTTAGATAGTAGGAAGAAAATTTTCATTTTTTAAATGAATTCATAAAAGAAAAATATATAAACATAAAAATGTATTTATTAAAATAAAATTTAGTAAACAAATAATTATAATGTAATTATATAAAAAAATATATATATAGCATGCATGATATAATAGGCTAGGCTCTTGCTATAATAATAATAAAATGTATAATATAAGTAATTATATAGCACACATGATGTAATAGGCTAAGCTCTTGCTATAAAAATAATGAAAAGTATAAAATAATAAATTATATAGCACATATATGTATGGGGTTAGGCCATTGCTCAAATAAAAATAAAAATAAAAAGTATAAAATAATAAATATCAATTAGTTATTATGTTTGCATGAAATACTAAAGAAATTAGTGGTAAATGGTGAAAAAATCAAATGTTGGCATGAGAAATGTGACCAATCTAAACAACAATCACATCCAATTGACCTAACATGTTCAATACACTAGTCGACCATTCCACATGAATCTTAAGAAATTCATGTGGAATACTTACAATATTCCAAAGAAGTCTTGTCCATAGCTATCTTGCAAGATTCCATGTGTGGTTTCCATATGGCTATTTGTGGAATGATATGTAGCTACCAATAAAACCCAAATATAATTGTGGGATTGGCATATACAAATGATTCTGTATACAATAAATCAGTGTTTTTTTTTCAAAATAGTTAAAATTTCAAAAATAATTTTTCCACATTGTTCTTGAAAGATTCCACATTTCATGTGGATTTTAAAAGGTAAATATTAAAAACATTTAAAAGATACCCTGGAAAAATCAGTTTATTTAAAATTATCATCAATTGCGATACAAAAGTTAATACCACCTACACTTGTATGTAACTTGTGGCATGGAATCCATGTGGTATTACCAGTAATATGATAATATAAACAAAAATGTAATATAAAAGTATCTATATCTTACATTTTAAAGATACAGCTGTCATATCCATATCTAATTTGTATAATAAAATATTTAATACTAAATCAATAACTTTTTTTATTTATTATTTTAAAAAGAATTATTATTTTTTAATCCAATAAAAGCAAGCAAAAAAATATTTTAGTTATAATTTATAATAAAATTATTATTTTTACTTCAATATAAAGCAGTTGAATTCACAAAAATAATATGTAAATTAGTAATTTGTGCAGTATATATATTAGTAATTAGCACAGATTGGTAAAATGCACCAAACAAATGCCCTAAAGAACTAAGAAGATGCTAAAATATAATTTTTTTCATATATGGTCAGATTGAACTTAAACCCTAACTTAGCTTTGTAGTAGATGTCCAACAAAACCATTAAACTATTGTAATTTATATTTAATTTAATACAATGCCATTTGCTCTAATAAAGCCAAATCATTTTAGTAGAGATTTAAATTTAACAAGACAGATAGACTTAACTTATGACTATGTGAATGCCTTATTTTATATTGTTATTCATACAAATTTATAAATTAGTATGACATAAATATGATCAATACTTGAATCTAGATGTTAGAAAAATTCTAAAGCTGCTATATTTTAACTATATCTCACTTTTTTAATATAAGGGTTAAAAATTAATAATCACCTCTTTATTAAGTCCTTCCGAAATCTCTAAGGATAAAAATATTCTTGCTTTCATTCTGTAAACAAAATATGTTTATACTACACGATAGCTGTCACAATATCAATTTTATTGAATTATGCGGTATATAATCAAATGTCCTTAGAAATTTATTTATGTAGTTAATTAAAAGCATTTATAAAACAAAAATGTTTCTATAAATTCAATATAAAAATAATAAAGATATTTAATAAATTAATTTTTAAATTTATTAATCTGCATATCCAACATTTATTCATAAAAAATTTTTTGAGTGAATGTAACGGTAATTTTTTAACAATATGTTTTCTTGTCAATCAGTATATGTTATTTATTGATAGGTATACATAAGGCCGAGTCCACACTGTGCCTTTTTCCGTGCGTTTTTTCGTGAAACCGCAGTTTCACGCGATTTTTAGTGTCCACACTGTGCGCTTTTACAGTTTTTTTTCGTGAAACTGGATTTTCTTGGGGCTTTTCAGGGGTTTTTTGGTGCGTTTTTTCATGCATCATAAAGTGCGTTTTTCCATGGGTTTTTCAAAATTTAAATTTAATATCTTCTTAACAGGATGTTTTCAATTGACGAAAGTTTAAATTGTGTAACAGAATATTACTAGTGTACGAAATTAATTACACTTGAAGGATTCCCAGGTTAAAAACAATAGAAATAATCAAAAAAGAAAATCGTCCCTTTATTAGCACGTCAATTTCAATTTAATTAGTAAATATAAAATAAAATGTAATAAATAAAATTATAGTAATATATAGTAATATAGAATAGTCATTTTTAATCATTACAAAACATATAAATCATTTTATTATATTTAAGTATATCTATAAAATCAAAAATTTACATTATTCTTATTTAAATTCACTTTCAATACTAATTTTCAAAATTTGAGTTTAACTTGGTATACCAACCAACCAACAAAAATGGACGTCTAATACGTTTTTCAGGATTCAGGATTCACAGATTCGTCAGGATTCGAATAGTTTGGATATATACTTTTGAAGTTATACGGATGTAAACCAATTGGGAAAAAACTCAGATTCGAAATGGAACATCGTATAACGTCATGCTTGGTACCAAATGAAAGCTAATCAAAATTCTAAGATGAACATTTTTTTCTAAGCGATTGGTTTTATACTTTGCCCAATTTAGGATACATACAGTCTACTCCAACTAATCACAATCCAGTCAATCAGAACTACTGTCTAATCAGAACACAGATTAAATCCCTGATTTTTGCCTATTGCTATAATATTAAATAAAATGGCTAATTGGAACAACGGCTAATGTGAACTGTGAACAGAATTTGTAGAATGGTTCCTATACATACAATGTATTTTACATTTGCTAATCGGAACCGCTCATCTCTATATAAATATATTTCTATATTCTTTGGGGATTATAAATAAACCCAAGGACATTTACTGTAATGTAGACTTCCTAAACCATGACACATAAAATCTGAGAGTATTAAGCAGGATAGTAAATTGTGTAACCAGTACATCACCTATTCAAATAAAGGTTCTCATTTATATTGTACATATAATGGGGACTGACGCCATTGGGGGTCGTTG
>JAUZNC010057064.1:0-13380 GCA_034780395.1 Vannuccia rotundouncinata | reverse complement strand
TACAATGAAATGAGTTTTATGATTATCAAATAATTATATAATCCAAAAACGAATGTCATCAAAATGTAATATCGATTACGTAAATTATAAACAGAATGTAAAAGTATATAACCTCCCAATAAAGTATATACAATGCTTTTTTGCAATTTCTATTTTAGAAAATAACACTGATTCCGCACACCGTTGATGGCACCTTGTCACCTTTGATAAATTTTCACAAAATTGATTTTTATACCGCCATTACATAAAAATTCATTTCAATAATTTTGGTGGCTATATACCCATAATTAGAGATTAGAGGGTTTTAATAATTTTGTGTCACCACATTCTGGATATAATTTTCGATAAGTGCATTTTAATGATTTGTAATAGGGTTTTGAAAAATCAAATTGTGTATGACGAATAATATAAAATTAAAAAAACAATATATCAATTTATATAGCAGAAATTTTAAAATTCAACTAAGCGACCTTGATAAAGAATCATAAAATATAACTTATAGACAGAGGAGCCTTTGGATCTGTAAACGTATATAGTTACCATAAATAAGTATATAGACTCGAAATAGACCAGGAACCCTACGATCCTCTGCCTAATGTTATAATTGGTAGAATCATAGATATCATAATAGTACAAAATGTTAGTTAAAAAAATTAACAAAAAGTCTATCAAAAAAGTTAAAATGTTTAGGATAACGGAACTGTTTGAACTGCAATAATGGAACTGTTTATATATTAAAAAGATGATTTATTATCAATTAAGCACAACTGCTGAAATAACAATTTTACAATGCCGAAGATAAAACTTCCGAATAGCAAAGTAATGGGAGACAGGAATTTGTTTAACCGCAAACTATCATGAAGCAAGTACGTAGCAAGATTCGAACCAAAGTCCTACTGGTTTGTAGGCCAACATGTTACCACTATGCTACGCTCCCTTTAAAACTTCAGCGGATAGTAAGCATTATTAAGTCTTACATCTTCACAGCAACACTCAGGCCCAAGAACAATCGCCTTCTCGAGTGTACTCCGATACCGGCGCGCCTAGAACGCTAACGAGCGACGAAACTGTTTTTTGCCATCCACTGGCCACGGTCCTCAGGATCGGGCAGAGTGGTGCCCCTCGAAGCCAACCCACCATCAGAGCCAACTCCATTCCGCTGCAGTGTGCAGGCTGCACCCAGCTCTGCCACCTTCAGGAGAAGTGTAGGGGCCTCCCCCGTGCCGCTCAGGCTGAAGGCATCTGGATCTGTCCTCGGTGTAATCCTGCCCATCGCTCGACTCCTCCCCCTGCTACTCTGGCAGGGAATAGAGTTTTGACTGCCCCTACTCTTCCACGTGCTCCCACGAGACCCTGCCTTATATCCAAGAAGCCCCTCCGCCCCTCAGTTGCCCCACCTATCTGCGCAAGCTGGGGGGGTCAGGCCCACAAGGCCTGCACGAGTTTAGGTAGGAAGGAGCTCGAAGCCCTGACGCGTGTTCAAACTCCTGTACGACGCCCAATGGAGAAGAAATTTCTTGTGTTTTTCGGTGTTACCCTCAATGGCGCACAGTATTTTAAAATATGTGATGGCACCATTGACTCAGGAAAGTACATTGAATTTATTACGGACATGAGTGCCCACTTTTCAACGCATGCTGGCATTCAGATGGAAAATATGTGTCTCATTCAGGACAACGCCAGGCCGCATGTCTCAAGACAAACCATTGGTTTCCTTGCAGAGAAAAATGTTCGTCTTCTAAAACAAGCACCCTATTCTCCTGACACGAATATGTGTGACCGGTTTGTGTTTCCTCGGTTAGAGGCACTAAGAAATCAAAACGATGGACAACCTGACTTCGATAGCCGAGAATTTCTTCCAAAAGAATTTACGAACATTTACCCCCCAAGTGATGTCGAAAGAATTCAGTGAAATGCGAATCGATTTCCAACGGATTATTGGCAAAGAAGGAAATTATTTGTAACTGTTTGTACCTGTACATGCCAACATGTATAAATCTCATGTAAATTTACTTTAAAGGATCTCCAAAAAAAAATTTATATGGATTTTCAAAAACGAACTTAATTACGGACCACCCTATATATCAAATATCTAACGTCTAAGTTTACGTTACTACATTAATGTGGCGTAGTTGGGACGATAAAGAAGTTGAATAATACTTTGATTACTTTCTATAAGTTTTATTAATACGAGTGTGAGCAACAATGATTTTATACATAAATGGTCATTTTCAGTAGCCATATAATTCTGATTATCTAATTCTTCATGTAAATAGGGCAAATTGTCTTATAATAAAATAATATGATTTTAATTATTAAAAATACAAATAAGTTACTAATACAATTCATGTTTTAATTTAATATAATCTATTGATTTTCGACAAATCGAAATATACAAGCAGAACGTAGCTTTTGAGAAAGTTTAAAATAAATATTCTTCCTTAACATTCACCTTGTATTAAGTTATTGATTATTTTGAAACTATAATAGGTTCCTTATAATAACTTCTAAAAATATATCGACAAAGTCAGAACAAATATGAATATGCAAATTATATTATTTATTAAAAAAATAATAAATAAATCCAAATTCAGCGTAGTTGAGTCTTTTAACTATTATGTAATCAAAATATAGATTTTTCGATAATTTCAAAAGCTTTTTATCAAGCTAAAATATGAATGCCATAAAAATAGATGAACAATTAGCTGAGTAATAATAATAAAATACGGTAAGTTAACATTAAAGTCTGCATCAAACAGAATGAATCATTTATAACTTAAAAATCAACACTTTTCGGGAATGTCCATAACAAAAGCTGCAAAATAAATACAATTTATTTGCAATATTTTTTTTACATAATGAAACAAAAAAATAATTAAAATTAACTGATGAGCATTAATTCATAATCAAGTACATGATATACAGTTAACAAAAGTATAAAAATTATAACAAAAAATAGTGTTTTATAATACCCGATGGCGTATTACAAATACAACCCCAGGTATATAGGATTAAAATAACGATAAAGACAAACGAAAGCAAATTTATAAAGCGCAGACAGAAGTATATACCTATTTATTGATATATTCCCGACAAACCACGTTCGCAAGAACAATAACATTGAAAAACTCTTCCTACAATATATTATACCCAATCGGGATAGTTTAATAGATTTTTAAAATCAAAATGCTACATTAATCAGATTCATGATGAATTTTGTCTACATGTAAAAAGAAAAAAGTAAAATAACAATATATAAAATAATATTAACAATAATTGTAATCAATATATCTAGCTGAATAAATAAATCGATGGATGTTTAGCTGTGACGAGTTTTATAACAAGCCTCTCTCCTTATTTTAGTTTCTGAAGTGGTAACACCTGTTTCACATGCTGAAAATAAAACCGTGATAATTAATAAACTATTCATTGAAAAAATTGAATAGTTTTAATCAGTGTTATCGTACATATTATTAAGTTTTAGCAAACTATAAATATATATGCTAATTTTAAATATTTATCCATTAAAAATTTATTTTATTTAATTAATTAATTTCTCGTTACATAATATTTTGAATGCATATTTGATTTAAATGGATCGAATTTTATCTGACATATTATTCATTTGATCGGTACATGTAAACACGATCGTCCTAATTAAAAACAATGTGAAACAAAAGGGTTACCGATACGGCTGAACTCATGTTTCACAAAAAGGTATCGCATACAAGACCACAAAAGATTAGACTTTTAAAAGTTTCTAGACATAAAACACTCATGCTAGATAGACTAAAACAATTAAAATATTGGTAAAGTTGACTCTAGTGTTATAAGACGATGAAATGAGGTTATTGAAACTTTATGCAGCTGATTAATGTGATGTAAAATTTTACCAGAATACTTAGAAAGAAAATTATTTTCAATATGCAATAATACATACGCCAATAATTTAAAGAGATGGTATAGCATTATAGGAAAGTAATAAAATTGTATTTGCAAGATTCAAATAATGTTTAAGCCTCGAAATAATCGCTGTTAGTGTTTATCACGTTGGATGTTACAAGATTAGCAATACCAAATAAGAAAAGAACAATTTCGTCACTAGCGTAAATCACAGCATGGAGTACATATGTGTTTTGTGAACAGGTTTCATCACCAGATAAATGGATGCATAAAGTAGAATAAAATGTATTCACCTGTCTCAGACGGGTTAGATAATCATTGTCCTTTTCGTTTGCAACTCTCGGTGGAGGAGTGAGTTTTTCTCTAGTCAACACAGGCTCCACTTGATCAAGCGGCATTTTGTCGATTGGTTCTAAATTGTTTTGATTTATCTGTGTTACAAGATATTCTTTGAGATGATCACTGTAGACGATAACAATATTTTTACATATGAAATAAAGTCTAAACAATATTGTAAACGAGGAAGTAGGTATCATGTAAATAGATCAGTTCTTTGTCTTTATTTTCGACATAATACAGAAATTATTAAACGGATCGGTAAAATATTTATGACTTTGTTTACTGAAGTGTTCTCTATAGGAACATTGTAAAAAATATGTCTAGTATGATCAAAAAGGAGAAACAATTTTAGATTTAAAAAAGATTGTGTGTTTTAGAGATAGCACTTATCGAACAAAAATAAAAGTTTATTGATTACACAAGTTACATGCACGAACTATTTGAGAATGTTCACTGTACAGCGACAAGCATCACATCTTTGTTTGCTTTTTCGTGCAGCAGGACATACATTGCAAATACTGCGTCCTATACCTGCATCGGCATTCGGAACAGGTCACCGTCTTATTTCAAATCCAAATGAACGAAGATTGTCCACAATACGTTTCCTGAGACCATTATTGTCAACGCTGCATTGATGAACGAGTCAGTTGTTTTGCAAGGGTTGTCAAAAACTTTTTCTACCGCCTTTCTTGACAGAAGGGAACAGTTGTGGTTGGATATTCCGTACAATACCCCATGCATTATAGGCGCTGGTATCGAGTAGATTGTCAAATACTCTCATGAGCCATCTTCTTGTAGATCGTTTTACGAAATATTCTTTCATGCACCAATTGTTCATATTTACACCTGGTTTCAGTGAATTGTAAGGCAATATTGGAAGGGGTTTACCCGTTGCCTCATCAATTCTAACGTCCATATGTTCAGAAGAAAGACATAGCACAACTTTGACATTTGTCACAGCACGTCGTGAGGGGAATAAAAGCTGAAATGGAGCAATTTTATGCATATTTCCTCGAAGGTGCTCTTTCCTCATTGTTGGTGGTACACATAGCGCATATTTGTTAACAATTCTGTTATTCTAATTCAAAAAATATATTTTTAAGTTTGAAATGGTAATTGGCAACAAATATAAATTTTCTGAAAAATTACAAATGTTTTGAAAAATAGACAAAATGTGTATGATTTATTAATTGGACATTGGAGAAAATAATACCAAACATAATATTTAAAACATTATTTTATCGGTAAGGATATCATACCTGCAAAAATCGAATTTGACAACTTCATTCTCACATTCATAGTCTAGAAAGTCTCCATCAGTAACCATTACGGAGCATTTAGATTTATTTTTTACTTGACCGGGAGCGTAGTCGATTTTATTGAACTGAAAAAGAGAGAATTGAGTCAAATGTTAAGAAATAACAAAAACATTTTAGATATGAATATAGTCCCAAAATTTTTGCAAGAAAAATTAACGAATAATAATAAATGTTTTATTCTGAATTTTGTAATCATGTAAAATATATTGTGAATACCTGTTACTTCTCTTATCTTATTTGTATTATTTAATAAAAAGAAATCTAAAAGGAATCTCACTTGAAGTAAATTCTCAAGGTCATGAATTTCCCAATCACGAAGAAAGTACAAACAGTTTCGTGGATGATGACAATGCAATTCTCTTCCAATGCATTTGAATGGACATTCCTAAAAGGTAAATATTTATGCTGTTAGATTTTAAACACCGGGCCTAATTAATACATTCGATAAATAATACAATTTTTCATGGCCAATTTATTTTTAATTTTTAAAACTGTCGTCTTATTATCACATTTTGGAATTCGCGTAATTAATAGATTTGGTCATAATTATTACACTGTTGGCACATTTTTGTATTGATATCTTTACAATATTATTCAAGTTATTATTCACGTTATTCAAGTTTCTTTGTTGCTTGCTCAACATTAACAAAAATGACGAAAATGATGCGTTCACAGTCAAGAAATTAAGGATATGTGTTCCAGAATAAGAAAAGAAACTGTTTGCGTGGTTCAAATCAACCAGGTGTGGTTGTAGATGGCCAATTGGTTTAATATAAAGCACTAGAAATGCGGAAAATGAGTATTATTACTGATGAACTTAAACATACCGGCGGAATTGGTTTGCTAGATTCAAAAATCGCCACAACCTTGAGTCACAAGAAAAATTAGTGGTGAAAGTAATTTTGTGCCGTCTCAAATGATATCATTTGGATAAAAATCACTTTACCAACAATTCATTCACGGATTAAACCTGATACCGTCTATAATGGAGGCGAATTTGGACTGTAGATACTACTAAGCACTCATGCCCAGCGCATGTTAACCCAATACGGGTCTAATCCATTGGGACGAAATTTAGACGTTCCAAGAAACAACGACAAAAAGACTTGTTGTCACATATATGTCTGTGATAGTTAAACGAAAACTTGAGGTAATTGAGAAGTTCAGGAACCCGAGAGTTTCAAGGAAATCAATCAATATAATCTGTTCTGTAGATACAGCTCACAGACAAAGGCTGGATGGATGTGGAACCAGACTAAATGTAGGTGCTATATATATATTTCGAGGATATTATCTTTACTTTATTAGTATTATTATAAATATAAAAAGGAAATACCCCTTCTTTGGTGTAGAATCCATTGTAACAACCACAACAGAAATCATATGTACACTTTCTGCACTTGAAGCGCATGCATCCTCCACGAGCAATCTCGTAACGCACCTTACATTTGGGGCATCCTACAAATAAAATATCAAACAGCAAATATATTTTTCAAACAGCAAATATATTTTTCAATCAAATTAATATATATATCAAACAGCGACATTTCTAAAGGCATCGCAAACGCATCGCAATTAAAATATTTGGTCTTGTGAGAGCTTTATGAAACCAGCTCAGGTGGTGTTAACTGTTTTCCCGCTAAATAATTTAATTGTACTAATTGAAGGTGTTTCCCGAAAGAATATGATAGCAACTGCGAGAAAAATCGGAGAAGACACATACATTACGCGTGTGGGGAGAGTGGTTGAGAACCATAGATGATGGTATAATCATACCGAATAAAAGAAACTTGTAAGTTTGTGATGACGCGTGGTTGTGTGAGATGTTTATGGTTCTCACCTAGGAGAGGGGACCCCCATCCTGTAAAATCGCAATATGTATTGTACAAAGTAGATCAACATAACTACGAGTGACAAAGGGATAATACTGCGTCAATACCAGTAACCCCCCCACCCTATTATTAGCCGAAACAATTGGGCTGTGTTCTGATTATCTGTGATCGAGGAGAGCGAAGAGGGGTAGTATCCTCATAACTACTAAAATTTGTCCATACGGTCAATATATTTTCAGAATATTTAGATATCGCCTACTACTGCAGCCCAGGTCAAAGTGGAGTAGACATATACACCTCATACTACTATAATTATAAACTAGTGTGATTGAAATGTTTATTGAAATTGAATAAAAAATTCTTTTAAATTTCCTTAATAAATTATTTTACCTACATTGTGAAATATAATCAGAAAATTGAAAAGTAACACCAAAGATATAAAAATAATAACTATGATGATCGAAAAGAAATCTTAACAAAATTTACTTGCTAAATAAAAGTTGAATATTAAAAACAATCCAAATTAACACAAAACAATGAAAAACTTACGAACTAAAACTACAGAAAGAGCTTTGGCAAAATCAGGATCATTTGCAATTTTGAAAGCTTCAAATTCTTCACATGTTCTGTTCTCATGATCGTCATCCCACTAATAATAAAAATGATTATAGCTGCTATATTCTATGATTATAAACATGTTATATTAATTATAATTTGCATTAAAGGGTTTAATTTAAATAAATATAATGCAGTTAAGATAAAATTCAAATTTACCATTTTATAACAATCTTTGCATGTGAACTTGTCACAAACAGGACATTGTATCTTTTGCACGGGATGATCGGAAAGGAAACCATTACCACACTAAAGAATGAAATGATACAAGAATACGAGTAAAGAAGAGTATTTATACCACTTGTCAAACTCAAGAACTATCGAGCAACTCATTTAAACAATTAACATAAAACAAATGTCCTAATAATCAATATCTTGCTATAATTAATGAAACAATTAAAATAATATGTAACCTTAGTAACCTAAACAAGTTTTAAACTAACAAAAAAGCATCATTGGAAAAATAAAATCTGTCCCTTAACATATATTGTGATCCATACAAAAATCAAATTCCTATTATCATTATTTAATTTAATTAAAAACAAATTTTTTGTAGTTTAAATAAATATTAATGAAATTTAATAATAGTAATAAACATAATTAAATATAATATTAAATTTAATTAAATAAAGAAAAGTTTTTAATACAATTCAAAACATATGAATAATAAATATAATTAAATTACTAAATGAAATAGGCTATTAAAAAATATATTTTAATGTATACAAATTAGGAAATACTGATGAGGAAATGAACTAATAGTCCTTTGAAATAAATAAGGTTTAGTTATTTACATAAAAGTATAGAAATAAAAAAATCGTTTTGAAAATGATCTTCAGAGATTACATGTTTAATACTTTGATATATTTTTGAAAAAATATTTCCGTCAATTAAATACAATTGCATTAAAACATATATTTTTTATAATTATACATCTAAATTATTTGACGAACTTACTGTGTCATGGGCGCACCATCTGAAACTAGTATCAAACATTATACAGTATTCATTGATCTTCACATGAAACTTTTTTCGAATACTTTCCAATTCAGGTCTTGTATCAACAATGTTTTCTAAAATTTCGAATTCAAGTGGATGATCCTCAACGAGACATTTCCAGTAAGCAACTTGTTTTTTATTAACACAATCTGTTATCCATTTTACAAAGCAATCTTTGCACATTTCGCAGCCACAAGTTAGAGTCTCCATCTACAAAATATAAATGTTTGATATCCAAATAAGCAAAATCATTTACATAACCGAAGATCGATTTACACAGTCAAAATTAAACTTTAGAAAAATCGACTGAGATTTTTTTCCTTGATTTTCACGTATCGATAATCAATCGTAGAGACAAGATTTGATCAACTGTGTTGCGATGGGTCAAAATCCTGCTTGGATCGGTAGAATTGTTCTTCAAGTCGAATGCGTAGATGGAAGAGAATTATCTTGTTGAATAATTTGGCATTCACTGACATCAGTGACAGACCACTTTGATTCGAGAGATCACAACTTAGTTTAATAACTTTGAGAAATAAATAATTGCTCTATATATTTACTAAATTTCTATAGAATAATTACATAAATATCAAATTTACTAAATTGGTCTGAGGATTACAAAAAGGTGCATCAAAGGTCTGCCGTGTAATGAACAAGTGTGGGTTTGTTGACATATCTAATATCATATTCTACGTTTGTATATTATTATTATTATATTTATTTATATTTATGTTTATATTTTTGTTTGACGAAACCTTTCTTCCGTATCGATGAACCGGTAAAATTTGTACCTTTTCTCCAAAAAATATATATCCTTACTCAAGATATATCTTCTTATGGGAACACGTTGACCACACACGAACGTAACCAAACTGAAGATTCCCGCCAAAATTAGAAATAAAATTTTATCCTCGACGGATTGATGAAAATTATAATTGGTATTTATGAAAGCACATTTTTTAAAAAGTAACATTACAAAATTAATAATAAGGCAAATCCATTTTGAAATATTATGCTAGGGTTACCTACACGTTTTAATTATATTGAATTTTACTTTTAAATTGAGCACCTCTGAAAAATGTATACAATGTTAAACCCTTACAGAATCCATAGTGAAACAACCATAACATATACCACATTCATGCAGTAAATAACGCTTTGCAGTTTCGACATTGTCGAACTTCACAGTCACATCTCGAATTGTTTCTCTTGAATGTCCAGCTTCTATGATTTTCTCGTCATTAACAAGAGCCTCAAAAAGTGGCATCTTATAATCAGCGAGCATCAATCCTCCACCCAAATCAATCTGACGTTTAGTCTATAAGTGAATCAAATTGATATTTATAATGGTTTATTCAAACGTAATTAAACACGTATAGTATTTTTCAATTACTTGAATTATTAAAATGATAAAAAGTACAATTTACCATTTTCAAATTACATAGAACAGTTTTATATTAACATTGACCAAATTAAAGTAGGCAAAAAAGGATATGTTTTAACTACAAATTTACATTTTGTAAATTACGATCCTAGATAACATTTTGTAAATTACGTTGCTGTCAAACACATGTTCTGTCAAAGGTGTATAAACAGTCTGTGTTACTTTCTTTTAAGTGGCCCTATGGCGCTAACTTAAATATACCTCTCTACCAAATTGATCATACTCATAATTGAGTGCTGCTAGATGCTTAAGGCGGTTGTTGCATTGGGCTCTGATTTGTTGGATATGTTTTTGTCCGAAGTTAAGGAGCCTGTTGAGTTTCACTGCCAGGATCTCAACGGATTTACTTGTCTTGATAATGGTACAGTTTATTCTAGTCGGTACTTCTTTGTTAGCTTCTCGCGACCATGTAGTAAAAAGGATGCTTTCAGATTTTTCAGCTGCTAGCTTTTGTTTCCATTTAGTAGTCTAATTTACATAGTTTGTCTGCCGCTTCTGGGCTTTTGGAAATTGCTTCGTCTACATTATGGTGTTGTGAAGTAATTGCCAGATCGTCTGTAAAGGGGTATCTGTCTGTCTCTTGACTGATGCATACTCTTTTACGAAAGCTTCTGCATTTTCGCGGTCTTTGTATAGGGACTTCGGTTTCTGTATGTCTGTGTTGGAATTGGTGCTTGTGATCCTGATAGTTTTAATTTGTGTCTCTGGTTGGGCTCTGCCATCCATTACCTTCGAGTCAGTGCCACTATCCAGCTCTTCGTGAACAAATTTAGTGCATTGGTTCTTCTTGTCTTTTCTTAAGGCTTCAACACAAACCTCTGTTCCAGTAATTCCGTTCCTCATATTTTTGGCTGCTTCTTTCCTTTCGTTCACAGCTTTATCGATATCTTCGTTCCAGTTGAGTTTATTGGTTTTCCTGCGCCCTCTGGGAATGTATTCTTCTGTCTGTGTTAGGGAATCTGTAGGAATATGGTTCATAGCCTCTTCAGAGGTATTTTTGAACCGGAGACACTCTGCTTTTTTGAAGTTCATTTAGTTTTTCTACTTGGCAGATCTTATTTCCATTTGTTTATGGTAATGAAGATAGGGAAGGGGTCGCTGATATTATTACAGATTATCGATATATCTGGATAACTGCCGTTGTCGGCCCTTTTGTTAAACCTCGTTGGGTTTCCTCGTTACAGATACAGATGTTGTTTACACCCGCCCAGTTTTTGGTGGCGTCTCCGAGTCTGTTCTCATTTTCACAGTTAGCTTCTCATTTTCGTCCAAACTGAAATGATGTGTATTAAAGTCACTGATGATTAAGTACCTAAGTACTCTTAAGTACTAGTGTCCTATTGGTAGCTGTTCTTTTCTTGGTTCAATAATATTACAGTAAGCAATGCGATGTTTTATATGGATAGCAACATCTTCTTCTTCTCTAATTTGTTCGTTATCCATCCTGCCTATTCGTATTCTTTTAAAAATTGGTTCATCCTATCCATTTAGCGTTGATATCCCATCCTTAGGGAAGTTGCATTCTTAGATTGCTACAATATCTCCGCGGTTTACCGAGCACCAGTTTTCCAGTTCAGTTTTCTTCCTCATGATAATATATGCAGTCCGTTGTAAGATGATGAACAGTTCATCTTCGGACCGGGGTTGGCTTCATTGTCTCCGGCACACATCAACAAGAGACTCCAGTAGGCCGGTTTACAGGAGACTCCACAAAAACAAGTTCGCACTGGTGTTGAAGCCATTTTGTAAACCGATTAATCGGCCTTCTATGCATGCTTCGTTGGTCTCTTTGTTTGTCTTTCGATAGCTGTGTCGTTTTCTCTATTATTGATTCAAAAGTAGGTCTGTCTTGTTTGTTGTGATGTGATGTTCCTATTGGCTTATATTCCGTCTTAAGATTATTTATTTGTAGTTACTGTACTTGTTTACGTCTGATGAAGGTATACTTATACCGAAAATTCAGGCATTAAACTTTATATAGTGTTGTGGAAGAAAATTGGCCATCTTGTTTTATTGAATAAAAAGAATTTTTATATGAATTTCTGAAAACTTTTTTCATAAAAAAATAAATTCATACTTACATTCATTTCGACGTTGAGAATTCATAATGTCAATTAGTATAATATAGCTGAAATATATAACAGAAACATTAAGATCGAAATTTTAAATTAGTTCACAAAATGATTACTTTAAGGAATATTATTGCAGAAATATAATATGAAACCTTTCCATTTGATAAATGCATTAAAAAATGTCAAGCGAATATTTATCTGGAGACGATAAAATTTATTTCATAATAAATATATAAATGCAACTCGACTATTATTTATAGATCATTTCTATCATTTATTATGCAAAAAAACAAAAAATCGTTGGATTATTATCGTTGTAATCTATTAAATGATATATGAATAAGTAAAATAATCGCATATAATTGTAAATTTGAAAGAGTTCATATAAATAAGAATAAATATATAGAACATTTAAATGGTGACTCGCCAATAAGTTATATTTTAAATCAGAATTCATTCATTTATTAAATATACATATAATAAATAAAATGAAATAATAAAAATAAAGTTTACTTTGAAATTATTTGTCCTTAATAAGATTGATTACGAGAGTGTAAACTTATAAGTCTCGTTATGAGATTTTAAACCTCTTTTAAAGTTTGTATTATAACCAGATGACACTGATTTTCAATACATATAACGTGGAAACAAAAGAAGATGATTGTGTAACAGATTAATTTGTTTATATTGCAGTTATAGTGTCTACATTCTTGAAGGAGACATGATGTGCAAAAGGTAAATTAAAAAGGGTATTCTAAAAATAGGTCTCTATACAGAGCTGGAGCCATATTTTCAAAGCTACTTTTCACTTTCACTTACACTTAAGGAGATTTTGTATTTTCAAAGCTAAGTGGCAC
>JAUZNC010057062.1:38040-51588 GCA_034780395.1 Vannuccia rotundouncinata | reverse complement strand
AGTATACTTTAATTTCAGTAAAATTGATGAGGTAAACCAATTATACGTGGACATTCGGAACAGCATTGATGAAGGTTTAAACAAATTTATTCAGATGTCCTAGAGTTAGCTGAAATAGTAAATTTTATTGAGCAACGCCCCAGAGTTTGTGAAAGACAAATGCAGCGTAACAACTGCTCTTCTTTTGCCGAGTATTGGAAGAGAACTGTAGAGAACCATTCCTGGACGTGGTATGTATGGAAATGAAATCACGTTTCGGCCAAGATAATAGAGCACACTACGAGCTCTGTGCCCTCATTCCCGAGGTAATTGTGAGCCAAAGCGACTCCGAAGTCGAGATCCTATGCCATGACCTGCTTGAGAAAAAGAGTCATATAATGCCATTATCATCTGCCTTCAATAGTGAAGTTCGAAGATGGCTGAAGTGCTGGAAGAGACAGCAACCCGTCCCCAAAATCATCGTAACCAAACTTCTGGCTTCTGTATACACAACTGCCTCCGAAATAAAATGTCAACAAAAATCCTTGGTGACTTATTGGTTGTAGCTATGCATGGGAATGAAATCCCTGTGCTGAGAGGTGACATTTGCCAAAAGTATATGGAACTACACCCTCGACGAATGATGGCATCATCACTTATCACGAATTTATAGACCATGATTTTATTCTTGTAGACGTATATGTTTACATTTGTTTATTATGTTGGTGAAAATTGGTGAAAATATTAATGATTATTTCAACTAATTTATCTTTAAATAAATAAGATGCATTAAAGCAATGTTTATACCTACTTCTCATCAATAAAATCACGTCTACACTTACAAACGGTCCCATAAAAAATTTCGAATTTATATCATAATCACCTATTTTAAGTGTCAAAAATCTATAAAATTAAAATGACAATTTTTTGAAAATTACGTTCTCAGAGGGCCTTATTGGACACCTCGTTTTTCAAATTTTAGGGAAGACCCCCAAACCCCCCCGTCCCGGCGCCCCTAACTCCCATGCCTAAAAGTCACCCCCCTCTAAAAAATCCTAGATCCGCCTCTTGTATTATTTTGCCTTATAAATGTTAATTTACTATATTCATAAAATAGTATTTTAACTCATTAATATATTTGATTCAAATTTAGTATTAATAATTTCAAATATAAATTGGTATGTTTCATTTTATTCTTCGAATTTTAGACAATAAATATTATTTTAAGCTGTGTAATAGTTAATTAATAGTTCCAATTAAAAGTTATCTTGAACAACGAACACAAACTGTTAACTACCTAGAGCTTTATCAGCAATCATGTCAATGTGCTCTCGGAGTACCCCAAGGTGGAGTTCCTATCTCCATCCTTATTCTGTGTTCACATTAGAAACTTGAAGAGTTTCAACCCAACCACTCTAATAAAATACGCCGATGACACCAGTACAATAAGATCTCATTTTTCCAGGAAACGAATGAAATTCAGAACATCATACTTAAAATTGACTCTGACAGAAGAGATCTGAATCGTAAAAAACTCAAATCTTGTGCATAACCATAAACAGCCTACTACAAGGTCCTGATCCTTCTTTTGCTTTCACCGACAACTTCATTAACTCCTGAGTGTCACGGTTAGTTTAACAAGAAATGGAAAACCCACATTATGAATTGTGTAAAAAGGGCTTCCAAAAGCCTATCTATATATGTGACGCATAAAAAACATCATTGATTAGAAATTCCTATCTACTAAAAAATTACTTCTTGAATGTTCCCAGCATCATGAAATATGCGGACCCACTGTGCATTGGGATAAACCAAAAAGATGCCCACATGTTAGAAAAATCAGAATAATATTCTTTCCCAAAGATATCCCCATCAACATTCCAATCATCACTCAAAATAAGAAGACTTGAACAGGCAAATAAACAATTTTCAACTGCTCATCTTAACCCTAACCATGCAAGCTCCCTAGGTCTCACAAATTTTCCCAACCATTTGCTCGTTCTGCTTATAGACAAACATTTTCTTCCACAAAACAACTATAACTGTTATTAATGAATCATTTTTTTATATATAACCTTCCAATCTTTACTGTCCTCACATCGGACTCCTAGACGTCTTTGTAATATACATAAATTTAGATATATCCGAGGTTATTAGCGAATTTTTACATTTCAGAAACTTTGATTGGACATCAATAAAAAATAGTTTTTACAATACAAAGATTCAAAAATTCAAAATAATCAGATAAAATTTGTGATTTGTAATTAAAATGTAGACATTATATTCTTATATCTAATATTTATTACATTAACATAAAATTACTTTGAACATTATTTAAAAAAATAATGTGGCCATAAAAGTGTCGAAGAATGACAATTCGAAAATAAATAATAAAATCAATTTGTAAAAAAAGCAGTTTTAATTATTTTTATTGGCACGTATATACCTAAAATGTGTTATTATTTTATTATCACTACAATACATTGTTCCTAAACAGGGTTCTTGTCTGACTATATTTAGGATTTTTTTCTACTATCGCATCCTTTTTTAATTCATTATCATAATTTCCTAAAAACCTCCCACCATTTATTCATAAAAATCTGAAATATTTTCTATAATTTGATAGTTAAAGATTAGCCCTCGTTCATTCCGACTTTTTTCAATTATAAATTAGGGTAGGTACAATGAGCAAAATTTACATTTATAATAGTTAGTTTACGCATAAGTTGTTTAGTTTATAGATACATTAATTCAACACTAAAAAACTACTTTGCGAAATATTCTCCATAGATTCAATATTAACAATAACTTAGTTTCACTCATGCATTATAAAATTAATAAAGTTAAGTGAAATTCTTAACTTTAACGATACAAATTGGTTTACTTTGACCGTCAAAGTATAATAATTCATACAAACTTAACAATAACCATTTATTTATATGTTCATACATTTATAGATCTTATATGTTCGTTAAATATTATGTGAGGGCAAATATAAGTAGCAGGAAATTATACAAGGAGAGAATGACAGTTATAATTGCGATATCAAATGGGTCAATTAAATTGATTTCTGAGCTATTAGGAATTTATGAAGATAATTACATACAAAGTCATTATTTTGAGATTGTGAGATTTACAACAGAAGTTTAAATGAAAACGCTGACTGTAAATTAAATGAAAGAATAGGAACCTTAATTATAATAAGTACGTAGAAAGTGATGCATACTTTTGAACAAATATACCATAAAAAATATCTAATAGATAAGAAGTAAGAGAACATTTTTCATATCTTTTAAATAACAAAGATAAAAAACGAATAATTATGTTATGCTAGTTTATTTACTTCGAATGCATATATTAACTACTATAAAGAAGTAATTATGAAGTCTTTGGATCCGATGGCAGTTAGAATTTACTTCTTTGTGTGGCATCCATCGTCACAGTGGTCGTCCTTGACGCCTTTGTCATGGCAACCGTCGTCACAGTGAGGTTTGGGGTGACAACCGTCGTCACAGTGATCGTCCTTGACCCCCTTATCATGGCAACCGTCGTCACAATGGGGTTTCTTCTCAGCCTGAGCGTGATGGTGTTCGTGTTTGTGGTCAGGGTTGTGTTTATGGTCAGCGGGATGACTGTGGCAATGTTCGGCTGAATGATAATGAACATAGTTTACATTTGAATGTCTTGATCAATTTAAATGAAATATCTCATTGGATTACCTCATAGAATAGTATAATAATATTGCAATATTTATGAAATATTCTACTTTTAAATTATTTCGAATAGGAAAAGATCAATATTAAAATTAATTGCGCTGCTTGAATAAATTATAAAATGAATTATTTTACTCAAAACTTGACATTTTAAAATCCTTCCTTAAATCCTTCCACCGGATTTATGCTAGCTAGTGTGGAATAGAATAAGCTACGGAATAAAATTTAAATACAATACATTAACCTTTAGATATTAAATTTTACATAAGTATACACTTTTTGAGAGGATATGCTTTATTTTAAAAATGCTAGTTAAATGTTTTAGACAGTTAAATTAAAATTAATTTTTAAATTTTCATTCGATTTTAAAAATTTCAAACTCTTAAATAGGCTTAGTCGACTATCATGATTGCGACATGATATATTTTTATCTCCACGAATCAAATGGCAAAAATATTATCATACTTTATAATTTGATGATAATGCAAATCTTAAAAAAAAATTTCAAAGAATTTTATGTTCTCAATTCGTACGATTAAGCTACATAACATGAAATACAAATTACCAAAAGTTATTACCAAAAAGAATAATTGAAAAGCTGCAGTAACATACAAAGTGGAAATATTGAAATAATTTAAAACATATTCAATTGTTTTAAAATATACTACCTATTTATGTTAAATATTGTTTAATTCGCACATTCAGTTTTCATTTATTGCATGCCTGTTAGAAATTAAATAAACAAAGGAGAATTATGCCCGAAATATTAAAAAAATTATTTTCTTAAAAACATTGGAACGTACTTTAGGTTAGAAATTTAGTAAGACTTTAAATTTATTATTAAAGTTACATTTTCGATAACATATTATATCTAATAGCAGCCATATATAACTTAACTAAATCCCATTTTTTACTTTATGATTTTCATAAGAGAAAAAATATATAATTGATAATCAGACAAGAAAGCTAACCAACAGATTTATTGAAAAAAACTTTTTATCAAAATTTAAAATCCGTTGTTAACGATTAATGAGCATTCGTGTTTCTTTAAATAATTTATTAAATTATTAAAAAATAAAATTGTTTTAATATATATTCTTATTTATTAGACTTAATCTCATTGTAATTTAATTGTAATTTAGTCATATGGTTAATTAAATGAATTATTGTTTTAGACATATAAAATAATTTTGATAATACGTTACTGCAAAATAATGTTTAGACGAGATATTCATCATAAGTGCAATGAAAAAAATCTAAATCTCATTTATGTAATCCTTCAATTATCGAAAAGAATTTAATGAAATGGTCAATTAAAATAATTATTTATTAAAAACCAGGACAATATATTTGATAAAATTATAAACAAATGTATATTTATTGTTCTATATAATAAATATTATTACACGCCAATAGATATCATCAATAAATACACATAAATATAACTTACGTTTTGAAGACATTTTTAAGAGTAGATTTCGAATTGTCTATTTCTGAAAATGAACAAAATCACTGGAACCGTAATAACATAAATGAAAATGCTGTGCCCTTTTATTACAATGCAAACTTTTACATTCTTCTATTACGAAGCTGAGTTCCTCCAATCATAGAATTGCTTAGATAACAGTGAGTAAGCGGTTTACTGCATGTTATAATTGGTGATTTACCATGGGTCTCCTGTATTGTTTGACTTTGACTTTCCAGGGTGAATTTGACAATATTTGGATTGTGTTTGAAGTGCTTGGAGTATAGAAAGCCCAATTATATATCAATGTGAAAATCATTCTGACCAACTTTGCAAATATTGTATACTTTTGAAAATGGTCAATTGCTAGGCACAAACAGTTTCACATTTATCTATTTTGCTTGGTTGCCAACTACATTATAAAATTAATACAAATATAATTTGCGCATGCACGAAAATACATTGATTATTGTTGAGGCATTAAACCATTTAAACAATCACAAATATTTATAATTATAGAGATAAACGATTAATAATCTAGGTAACTATATTAACAAACGTTTATTAAATTATTATATACTAAAATTCATTGAGTATTTGAAATTATTGAGTATTTTAATTAACTATACAAATAATTAATATATTTCAACACATTCATTATAGTCTTAAAACATGTTGTATTCTATTATACGGAAGCTTCAAAATGTATTCTGTGTGCGTGTTGAAAATGATTATGATAGAAGAATAAAATATAAATTATAAACATATCAGCAAGAGGAACAAAATAATTTATTTCGAAATGTATAGAGTTACATAATAATAACAATACCTTATGTCTTATGTCTTATGAATAAAAATCAATAGCTACCTCTTACTTCGGTAAACCAACGCGTTTTGTTATAATTTAAATATTCTTACCTTTGAGTGGATTATGTCTAATTAATGGTTCTTTAAAGAATAAAGACATTTTTGTTAAAACAAACTGTTTGAGGACTGGCGTTAATAAATAATATTTTGTTAATAAAAATACTTCATACAAAAACACTTGTTATCCTATAAGAGAAAACCAGATATTTTTTCTAAAATTTCGCCATAATAAGAGCTCTCTATATAGTTGTTTCCCGCAATTTAATCTGTTAATTTGGAGTCAAAATCGATCCATTAAACCCCTGTTATTTTTAATAATAATAATTTAATGGAATTTTACAAAATTTAAAATACAATCCTCAGAACACAATCCTTGGAGACTATTATTAATATTATATATGTGACTAAGAATCAAGGCATATTCAAAATTCACATTGTGTAAGTCTAAATTTGTTAAATTATATAAAAGTAAAATACAGAAAAAGCATAATAACAGAAAAGTAAAAAAAGAATATGGGTAAAATAAACCGGTAAAACTACAATAAAATATAATTTAAATTGGATCAAACTTTCTAATTAATTCATGTTATTTACAACAATAAATATTTATGGTTTATATAATAATAACATTTACTTTCGATAATGAACTGATAACTCTTTTCAAATGAATATTTTAGAATTTCTTAACATGATGGTATTATAAATAACTTACTTATCATGCTTGTGTTGAAGAGATGACAAAAATAAGGAAACGGTAATAAACAAATTAACAACAGCCCTTTATCTGTTCTTTGTAATCTGTTTCTTCAGCTAGGTTCCTGATCTGTTTCAATATGTAGAATATATCTTGAAAGAATTTTATCAAAGTTAAATATTAACTGATTGTCGACGTCAATTCCGAGACTACACATATTTCTCTAATTTACTAGTTTTATTTAAAAAAATTGTGTTCCAGGTCATCCTGATTCGTAGCGGTTCAAAATTAATATATATATATATATATATTGGAACACTAGAAAATATGACAGAACCCCAGCTGTAACCTCGTGCGAACATACCTCTCAATTTGGACTTGAATCCATTTATCTTTTTTTGGTTTAGAATTTGCAGCCGCTGAAAATTATTCAAACTGAAAGAATATTTTATTTGAAATTATTCCTCTTAAAACTTATAAAATATATTTTAAGATACACTGGAATAAAGAAAAAATTATAAAAATATAAGGATAAAATAAAAGAAAAATGTGAACACTGTACATTATTAATAGCTAATTAATTAAAACTGGCTTCACGCCTTATCCATGCGTATCCATTCAAAATAAAACATTAATAATTTTAAATAGCAACTGTTGATTTATGTTAAAATAATATTATTTTAAAAGAAGCAGAAAACAATATTACTAAGTCATAAACTCAGTATGTCCATATATTATAGTTTCGTGAATATTGATTCATTATTTTCATTATGTTATTAAATAATATAAAAGACCCTTTTGATATTAACTTTTGTCCTGTTTTTCCCATTAACAAATATATAAGTGATTATAGGAGGTTGTCAGAATGAATAAATAGCTATATATGTTTCAGTCTGTAGGTACATAGGCCTCGGAAGATATTTTTGATGGTGGTAGGGACTGCTTCAATTATTATTATTTTGGTTTGATATGTTCCAATAGAGATAAAAAGACAAATGTGGGCACTATATGACACTATAATTATTGTTAGGCAGCTTGATCCATAATCTTACATTAATCATGAAGAAAGACAAAATATAAATAATTGCTGGTGACAATTGCTTTAGACAAAGGATCACATGGATCACAAAGGAGCACATCTTTTAAAATTAATATAATTTTTAAAGTAGCACAAATTCGATTCATGGAGTGCAATTTAACTAACTCAAAAATTTGACAATGGAGCCTCACAATCAATGAAACTGAAACGTCAATGTGAGATAAATTTATTAAATAAATTAGATTTTCATCAAAATTTAATTTTTATTTAATTTCAGTAATTTAGAAAATGTAAAATAACAACATTGTTTAGGTGGATGTGGAAAATTAATTCCGTTACATAATCAACTTTGTGAAAAAAATTCTATCCATGTTTGGATTAATATATATTATATATATTCACTGTTGTTATTTTATTTTCTGTTGAAAGAACAATTTCTGAATGATGTTATTTATTGTTAAACCATTGAAACATAATTATTGTCATATTTAATACGATTGATAAAAATTATTGTAATTATAATTATATATTTTTTTACTAATTTTATTTCGGGGTATATCTACCCTGTGTATTTATGCTTCAAAATTAGACAATCAAATTTTCTTAAAAAGAATATTGCTAAATGGTACTATACATATTATATAATACAAAAATACTATGTGTAATTACGAATCTTACATTCATGGATGCACTAAAACATACTTTATATAAAAAAAAACATATTTTCGAAATATTTATATTTTTAAAGACTAAATATTGGACAAAATACTTTCTTTAATAATTTTCTCATATCATTTATGAAAATAATTATAAATACAACATGGTCCATTTTGTGCAAATATTTTGTTCCTTTACAACGCCGAAAGTTAGTGTAATATATCCTTAGTCGTTAATTAAAACTTTTAAAAGTGTTTGCGAAAAATGTAGCATTTTTTATTTTTAATTGTGTTCATAAATGATAAATTTTGTCCGCTATTTAGTCAACTAATTATAATTTATGAGGTCATTATTATGTTTTTTAATAAGTTTTAGAATTGTAAAGGTAAATAATTTAGGTTTAACTTCAAACGACGTTATTAAAATCTAAATTCAATTGTATTGACAAATTTTTATTTTTATATTTCTCGTATATTTAGATCAATATTTAATAGTGTAATAGTATAATAGTGTTTAATGTATTACTTTTATAGGTATATTAATTGTTGTATGTTTCAATAATTTGATGGAAAGAAATAATTTTATAATTATTTTCAAAAGTTTCGAATTATGTACTTGATTATATACATTTCTGTCCGGGAAAAAATGCGCGATTCTATGGTTTTCAAATATTATTTAAAAATAAACGACTGTTGTTGTTAAAGACGTGTTAGCTAATTGTATGAAATGGAATGCACAAAGGAGAATCTTATTTTTTAAACGAATCTTTAAGACGTAACGATCACACGCCAAATCAATTCATGATACTATGAGCGTTGCCTGGCCAGCGAATTGTTTTAGTAAGCAACATGTCAGAAGAATTAAAAAGGAATTTCGTGAAGGTGTGAGAGATAGTTTAGGCGACAGCCAGTCAGTGGAAGGTCTAAGTCTGCTGCCCGATCACAATATGTAGAAGATGTACGAACATCAGTTGAAGAAGGTTTTTCCATCACAGTACGACGAGTGGCTGGTGAATTGGACATACCCAAGACTACGGTTCATGAAATTATGTCAGATGGTTTAGAACTCATTTGGTTTCACATTAAATGGGTTCCTCACACATTGAGTGAGAATAATAAGGCAGTCCCGTGTAGTTCCGTGTCAAGATTTACTGGATTGTTATGAATCAAGACTAGCTAATTCAAGCATTGTGACTGTAGATGAAAAGTTTTTTTTCTGCCGCAAACTACAACCACATAACGTTATTGGGTGCTGGTTGAGTCTTATGAGAGATGCACAAAGACGACGATCAAATATGGAGAAAAAATTCTTGGCCATAATTGCTGTTTCCCAAAGAGGTAACAGTTATTTTGAAATGTTACCACGGAATGAAAACATTAATGCAGAGCGGTACGTCCAATTTCTGATTCGTTTGGCAGAAAATCTTAGAAACAACTCAAATCCCATTCTCCCAGAAAATATGCGTTTGCTGCATGACCATGCCAGACCCCATACGGCGGGCTTACAACAAGCATATTGAAGATTGAAACATGAGACTCATGAGACAGCCCCCAACTCACCTGACGTTAATTTGTGTGACCGATTCATTTTTCAAAGGTTGGAAACCGCCCGAGAGGATTTTGATTCATTGAAAGATGTTAACCAATTCCTGTCAGAACAACTTCCAACGTTTACTGAAGAGGGCATCCCAGGAAATTATTGACAACGGAGGTAGTTATGTCCAAGTAGATTTAAAGGAACATTGGTAATGATTGGATTGTAAAAATATAATAAATAAATGTTATTTCGGATTTTCCCAGACCGACTATATATGTTGATTGATTACTCCTGCTTTGAAATAATACGTTTTTGAAAATCAGTCAGGATGCATATATATAACTTAATTTATTTGTATAATTATATAAAATATTATGAAGAAATTCATTTAATTAAATAAATATTTATTTTGATATTAAACACTATAATAAAGATCCAAATCAATGGGGGGTTAAGACAAGAGTTAGTCAGTTGGAAACATTATATTGTAAATAGCAATTAACATTATTCTAATACCAACCAAAAGGAATAACAATGAATTTATTAATTATTTTCTAAATTTTGAATAATCAAATATATTAATTAATGTTATTATTGTCTGATTTGTCGCATGTGGATTGTGAACAATCACTGTTATATAGACTCAGCCTCTTTTATAATGGCCTTTTTGCAAGAGTCTTTTTGTCGGAGTAATATTTGTATGTACAAAGATTGAGGGTAATTTGTTTTGGATAGGAAGTTAAGTGTCAAAGTAAGTGACATTTGTGTCATTTTGTCTAACAGCATGGTGGACAATCTTGGTTGCTGAAAAAATGTTGTGAAGTGAAGAAAAAAGAAACAAAACAGCGATCGGAAACCCAACTATCAAAATGAAAGAGTTTGGGTAGGTAACCGTTATTGATGAAATCGAAGAACACGACCGTTATCGCCTGGTGTCAGCAAATCCAGTTTGCATTGGAATCTTTTTGCTTCTCAGAAAAAAGATGATATGGATGGTCAAAAATATCGTAATTCCGAGAGTTAATCCTTGATCAAGTCATTCCTTTCTTGAATACCGAAGAAAATGTGCTAAACACTGCAGAAGTAACCTTCCTTCATGGTTACATGGATATCACTCTTCTACCAGTGAAGAAAGTTTAAATGAATATTACATAATTGTAAGATTACATTGTATATAAATCTTTCACAATTCTATATTTTCTGCGGATGAATAAGGATCCCCTTATATGTGTGTAGAAAAACTCAAGGATCATAAAATGCAAACAGGGTATTTGGCGCTATATTATGACTTGTTTTTTCTATGTCAAGTAGTGCCGTATAGAAATTATTATTATTATTATAGTGAAATAACTATTTTATCAGTGTATTTTCAGTTTCTGCAAAATGCTTTATTTTCCAATCCTTAAAAACGACAAATTTAATTACACTAAAGTAGCGTAACTGTTCTTCAGGTAACGAACTTACGGAAAGATCGTTTTTCATGAAACGAATACTCTTCTAAAGATTTCCTTTTGTGTAATATCGGTATTCTTTTTCTCGGCCAAACATAACAACTATGTTTTATCACGATACAATTAACCTCCCATTGATTTGGATCTTTATTATAAATATCAATAAAAATATTCAAATTATTGCATTTCTTCATAAAATTTTACATAATTATACAAATAAATAAATAAATTATGTTACATATATTCATCCTGACTGATTTTCAAAGATTTAATATTTCAATGCAGATAAAATCAATCAACATTTAAATATTAAATTAAAAAAGAAATATATAAATATAATCAAGTAAATAATTCGAAACTTTTGAAAATAGTTATAAAATTATTAATTTCCATCAAATGATTGAAACATACAGGAATTAATATACCTAAAGAAGCAATGTATTAAACACTATTATACCTGAAAATAGACATGAACAACATTAAAAAAACATAGGTCTAAATATCAGAAATATAAAAATAAATATTAATTTGTCAATACAATTGAATTTAGATTTTGATAACGTCGTTTGAAGTTAAACCTAAATTATTTACTTTCACAATTCTAAAAGTCATTAAAAAAGAATACAGTAATGTTGTTCTTCAATAATTTTCTAATATCATTTATGAACATAATTTAAAATGTATTATATTACATTTTGTGCAAGCACTTTTAAAAGTTTTGATTAACGACAAGGTTTAAATAACAATAACTTTCCGTGTTGTAAAGGAACTATAATTTGCACAAAATTGGAGCATGTTGTATTTATAATTATTTTGATAAATTATATAACAAAATTATTAAAGAAAGTATTTTGTCCAATATTTAGTCTCTTAAAATATTTTTATATAAAGTATGTTGTTTATTGCTATCCATGAATATACGATTCGTAATTACACTTTTATTTTTGTACAATACAGTACCATCTAGTAAAAATAGGCTTGGTAATGTATATGTCTGCTTTTTAACGTAAAGTGAATAGGTATATAAAAATCAAAGGTTTATACCCCCCCCCCCCCCACTAAAAAGTTATATCCCCCAAATAAAATTTACCCCCCTCCGGCACAATAAAATTTATACGCCCCCCATAAAAAAATATTCTCCCTACAATAAAAAAATTATACCCCCAAAAAATTGTACCACACACCACCTTCCTTTAAAATTCAGGAACAACTTAACCCTACTACTACGGGTGCAGTTAGATACTATCAGTTTATGGATTTTAACAACAAGTTTCGTGTTGAAAATGTCACACAATGTTTGTATATTTGTGATATCTTTCCAAGTTTTCACATCTGGAAAAATTTGAAGTTGCGCAGTGCTAACATTACAATATCAATGTCGTCTTTACACACATATATATATAGCAAATGCTATATAGCGGGTATTGGGAAAACTTGCCAGCTGTTGCCTGTAGTATTAATTGCTCAATTTCTGGCACAATTATAGAATTTATTTAAATCGCTTCTCCACTTCTCCAGAATCAGCATCCATTACTTCCACATATTAGAAGCGACACAATTCTTCTTAGGTATTCTTCTCTATCATGGTAGTGCTGGAGGTTCTGTGAAAGACTCTGCCTCGACTTTTAGCTGCTGATAAAATAAAGCAAAATACTCTTTGTCCCGAATACTGGCAATATGTCGATAAAAATGTCGGCAGCTTGAATGGCATCCTCTGCAGATATCTGTTTTCGTAGCAGTGTTATTGAAAATTGTTCAGCTGCTGTAAAAAGCAAGAATCTTAACTTGCACCCAAAGAATTTTTGAAAATGTTCCATCATGGTCAATAATCCAGTAGCACGTCTCCATTAATCGTTGTTCTGGTTTTGAATTTCTGTCAGACACTCTTCTAAAACAATGTAATAAAGAATACATTAGTAGATATGGCAGAAATTGGTATATAGTTGATTGTAGAGTGTAATCAGTGCATATTGTTAGATGCAATATATATTTAACATGTATATACAAAGACATGTATATTTAACATCTTCGGGAACAAGTTAAAACCTACCCTAAACAATGTCATATGACCTCAGTTTAAAATATTGGGAAGGCTAAAACCTACATCAACAGTATTGGGGGGGGGGGGGGGGGGGGGGGGGGGGGGG
>JAUZNC010057062.1:0-38030 GCA_034780395.1 Vannuccia rotundouncinata | reverse complement strand
GGATAAAAAATAAATAAAATTTTTTGCGCCCCCCCCCCCCCCCCCCCCAGTTCCGATGCCTATGTATAACGTATGCTCTTGGAGACGGACATGATGGCAAGAGACATGTATGTTAGACCAATATAAAATTCCACATTAAGTGTGCACAAAAAGTTTATAACCAACCTTTTAGTCAAACAATTTTGCTGTTCAATAAGTACTCTAAGTTATAGAAATGACAGTATGTAATTGTACCGACCGTATGGTATTTTTATGAGATTAATATGTAAACCTGACGTAAATAGTTTTTTCATATATCTGTAAATCAAAATACCTCAATTTATAATAATATTTTTTTACTGCTTTAACAGTTAATTTTACTCAGATAGTTGTTAATATTTACTTTACTTTTATTATATTTTTATGTTTATAAATTTACTATGTACACCTCTGACACGCTCAGCCATATTAGAAGCATGAATTACAATAGGATCTTTCTTAGAGAAGTGAACGGGGGGACCTATGAAGATAATTTTCTAACTGTTTCGAATTTTATACTTTTAAGAGAGGTCGGAAATAAATTCATGTCAAAATATCATTCTCTTCTGCAGCTTATGAAATCAAATAATATAAATCTTCCAGAATACAGAACCTTTATGTTTATAAATAGAATATTTTCTTATTAGATTTGTTGGACATTTTGATAACATGCTTGTAATATTATTTGTAAATATAAATTTACTATAATGATTAAAACTATTTTCTAAATTATAGATTCCAAATTTTCTCTAAATTCTAGATTCTGAAAAATACTAATCAGTAGTGCATGTTTTATTCGCTTTTCTAGTAATTCATAATTTGAAATATTTATTTATCTTGATATAAAAATCTCAAACAAAAGTCTTAATTCCAATCTAAGTATCGATTTCAAAATAGTAAATATACAAAATAATATATTTTTAAAACTGATCGACAAAATAATCAACGTATAATAGAAAATTTAATCAATATGATTTATGATGGCTGACGTCAAACAACAGATCATTTTAATATTATATGAGAACTTTTATGGTGCTTTAAAGAAAAGCAAATTATTCGTGCGTGTATAATAATAGTATAGTATAAAACTTGTCTTTTATAATTTAATTCAATTTGCACTTTGTTGCGTTTTGAAGTACAATTTAATTTATATGTATCTAACATTAAAACTTTAGAAGATCTTACATCGTTTGTTGACGATTCACAGTGTGTAATTATGTACATAATAAATATAATTAAGAAAGAAGTATCTCGAAGTAAATGTTTAAACTTCCCAATCAACGATTCATTTTCATTGTTCCGTCCGGTCATGCATAATATTCAGCCGATAAATGCAACGAATTCCTTAACCGTGAATAGTGTATTCTGTTTCCATGCAAGATGTCACAAATAAGTGAAAATGTTATAATTTTTATTCTTCTACTGTCTGGAGTCGTATCGGTTATGTCCTATCAATATTACCAGCAGTTAATTCCGAATGGTAATAAAGTGTCCGATCCCTGTTCCACTGGGCAATTTTGGCCCGGAGTTGGACATTATGAAAAAGCCGGACATGATGCCACAAATGTTTTTGGCAAAGCTTTCTTTGCAGCTGGAAAGGTATAAGTATTACTTTTTTTAAATTTCTTATAGTTTAGGTAAAATAAATACAATAAATATGTCCTATTTAACACAAATGGTTTCAAATAATGATATTGGTTTAGCGTTTTCATAGGATTGCCATTCCAGTCAAATCTGATAGCCTGGCGGAGTGTCAAAGATGTTTTGGCAAAGATGGAGTATCTTTGCCAAAAACATGTCAAAATTAGTCTGAGATGTGGGGCGAAGTCTTGAATTTAAATTAAAGAGATCTCGCAGCGTCTTGGGTTGTTTTGGAGTCTGTTGTGGATTTAAAAGGTATCCTGTCAACTTGGGTAAAGCTTGCAACTCGATCCACTGAATATTTCCAGCTGAATATTTCATACTGAATAAATCTTTTGACTCATCTCCGTCTATTTCGAGCGTTGTGGCATAACCAATTATCTGACTATTGATAAGTCCTTTTAGATTTGCAAAAACACATCTGAGATCTATGAAGTTTAGTTACTTGGTGGGGTCTGAAACCATAAATGCATAAGAAACAATATCCCTTAGAATACGACCTCACTCCGCTAATTATCGAAGAGCTTGAATACTTTAAATATATTATAAGTCTGGTTAAATAAAATATAGATAACAAATGATCAAACATTTTGTAAGTTAGTATACACAATATAAAAAAGGTACATATATACATGTATGTAAATATGACGGAATTTGTCAGAGTCACATAACAAAAATATAAAATACACAACAAAATAAATAATAAACGTAAAATAAAAACACTCTCTGTCGTTATAAAATTAACCTACAATAAAAACTAGAATACGAACCTAATGATTTTATAAACGTAGTGATAAACAATTTTTTATATATTCTAATAAAACATAAATTGTTGTTTTTCGACTAAAAATGTGTTGATTACCGACGAAGGCTTCAAGTCGAAGCGTCTGACCTTTTTAATATTTTTCGTTTAAAATATAATTTCATTTTGGTTGTTTGTAGCTTTAATTAGCGATTAATTTTATCACAGAGAGTTTTATTTTACATTTTACTTATATTATGCATTTTGGAATACATATAGTTTATGTATTATTTATTTGTTATGTAACTAGATAAATTATTGATGAGGATTGATTATATTTTTCTCCGGCACAAAAACGTAAGAACATTACTACCAAGAGTGTGGAAGAACGTAATTGAAATACTCAAAAATCGATATCTACTCAGATCATAAATAGTTGAGAACATTTTCTATAAATCTAAATTTTGGGTCGCCTTTCTGCAGATTGTCTAAATAAGTAATAAACAGGTCATCATGTTGACAAGAAGACATTTTCACTATCAAACCGTTACAAATTCATTTTTAAATTTAATTGTATATCTTTTTAAAATTACAGAACTGGACAGTCGCGCTGTGTGAAGCTGATTCTGACGGAGACGGTAACACGAATGGTTTCGAACTCGGGGACCCTAATTGTGTTTGGACGACTGGATCAACCCCTGCCCGTTCCACTGATATCACCAACCCTGGGATATGTGACCCGGTTACATCAGATGCGTGTAAATCGAAAAATTCTGGTTTCACTCTGACCTGCGCCATCGGAGTCAACAGTGCTCGATTCTATTCTCCTGAACTTTTTTTGTTCGTTTTCGCCTTTCTGTTTGTTGTTGTTTGTGAAAATATCTATTAATATATTTTATGACTGCTTAGCGCGACTAATGAGCCAGGGTGTCTCAAAATAATTTACATTATTAAAATAAAACGTATTATTCTAACAATCTAGTAATAATTGATATTGCTTGTAGCTATAAAATATTATGACAAATTGTAATTTACTGATTTGTTGTAGTGGTGTGTTGACTTTCGTTTCTTCATATCTAATTATAAATACATGAGGCATTCATTTAAAGTATTGATTAAAATTTCTAAAAGTATTATACAACTTAAGATACTGACGGGATGAAATTGATATTTGTAACAATGTGCTGAAAAATTATATTTTAAATGAATTATACTCTTATGAAAGATATAAGTTTTAAATTCCGTTTTAAAGGAGTATTGAGTTTTTCTTGAATGATTTTCGAAATACTAAACTTAAATTATACCGTGTGTTAAATTTTTAATAAAAAATAAAATAAGGGATACAAAAATGTATAAATTAAAAATAATATGTACCAAAACAATCAATTATCAAAAAAAGTTTACTGTATTATAGTTATATCAATTATAATTTTAGGCTCTCGGTGAAAACTAATGAACACTATCAAAAAGAATATATTTAATTTCACATTATTTTCAATTTTGACTTAAAAATTTTATTTTAACTTCGTACACAAATCCCTTATTGTCTTATAGACACGTTCACTTAATATATAAATCATAATTGATTTGAAAATTGATCAAGTATCTGTACGAAACTAGCTTTATGTATATTCTTGCTCATGATAGTATACTCCGCACCTAACTTGTTTGTGACAGATTTTGTAAAAATCTTCTGTAAAATTGTTGTTGTTACATCCTGTTTCGCAAAGACTTTTCTATGTATAATTTTAAAGAAAATTTGTATGTTTTTATATATATAAATATATAATATTTAATATATTTGTATATATGTTTTGTATACGAATTATTTCTTATAAAATTTAAAAAATATATAATAAATAAATAAATTAAATATTAAAAAAAATATTTTAACAATGTATTCGCTGTACCAATAAAAAATTTTTTTCAGAAAGTATGGTTTTACTTTAGATTCCTGATTTAGAATGTCTCTTTCTGTGCTAAATCTGGGACACATAACTTTAAGTTACCCTAACCAATCCAAAAACTTCGAAACTGAAAGCCCAAGTCTATAAATATTACGAAATATTCATGTTGATAATATGCTGAATATCTTGAGATATCCACAGGTTCCCGGCATCTTGGACAGACATGTCTTTCTTCTTGGATAATATTAATTTAATTTATATATGGATACATATTACTTTAACAGTAGTAAATAAAATATGACAATATTCTTTTGAAATTATATTTATTTAATTACATATTGGTTAGTGAGCTCTTTTAAAATATGCAAGACGTTTATTTTTGTCATAAAAGAGGTGTCTTACAGTTTAATTTAACTTTTAACACTTTTCTTAGTCGTCTTTTCGCCAATAATGTTAGATCGATCTCAAATCCCATCTCATCTCTCAACCTCAACGGTACTACAATCTGCCACTTCAACACCACGGTATAATTGTTGCAATGACCCTCGACAAGCCACTACAATAACTATTATTTTTATGACTTGCGTATAATTCCCTGTCGTACCAAAACAGCACTCAGACGCAACTTTAATATTCTAACGATGAGTACAACAAATTTAAATATATATATATATTATACTTTATAAATACTTTTAAAATTATCGTCTTACTTTTTATGTCAAGATATAGAATTATTTTATTAAATATATATTTCTTTCCACTTAATAATCAGCTTCAGACATTTCACGTATCCAATTTATATCTCATTCGCATACTCGCGTGCATTTATAGAGCTGCTGGGGAATTATATATTTGATTTGGTATATAATGCTGAAATATTGTATTACTTATTTTTATATATATAGACATATAGTTAAAATATGGTAGATGGCATATGATAGTTATTAAGTGGTTTACACTAATCCACTTTTCCTATAATTATTGTAATGTGAACCATGCAAAATAATCGAGTTATGCTATATCATTTCAAGATTCAATAGTTCTGATAATATCTACTAACAAGAAAACATATTGAGATAAAATAATAAACCTGACATTTATTGACATAATTTGCGTAAGAATTATATCATATTTCTCAAAAATTGACCTTAAAATTGATTTAATAAATGTTTTGAAATAAAAAGCAATCATAAGGAGAATGTTGATTAATATTTCATAGTGCATGTAGGTATAACATTGTTTTGTTTTCCCAGGAGAACACTTTGCTTAATAAGTCGATGTCTCTTCCATGCTAAAAGATTACAAATAGTTTACTTTGTTTCTCTAGAGGAATACCACAACATCATCAATAATGTTTAGAACGTCTCTTTTTAAAATATGTCTTGAAAACTGCACACAATAATTTTAATGCTAAGATCTATAATTGTAAATTATCGAAAATGAGAATGATTATTTATGATCAAATAATTTGACAGTTATATTGCTGTGTGCCACAATTCTAATAATATTTTACTTTTTAGAATCATATTTATAAACATTTAAAAGTCATTTAACATTTTCTATAATTGTTTTCATCAATTTTTTCAAAACCAATAGTAACCAATATTTTGAACGAGACAGAATAAAAATTCATTATTTTTCACCAATTATAATTATTTGAATTTAAAATCACAATAAATTTCTATTTTTATTTTTATTGTATATTTTATTTTCTCAGTTTAAAACAAATACATCCAACAAAAGCTTTCTTACAACGAAAACATCTATTCAAAACTGCTTCCTTTCGAAAATGAAATTGACATTTAATAATAAAATACGAATAAATAAATGTATAGCTGTGTATCAATTTTATGAAGTCTCATAATTAAATATGACAAATAGTTTCACGCAATAATTTCTTATAAAATTTATAATAATTATATGTTCAAAACATAACCATTCCTGCCTTGTCGATTATAACATTAAAAAGTAACAAATACTATTTTTCTATTTTATTTTAGAACAAATGAGTTGGGCTTTATCCAAAAGGACAGATAGTTATCAATATTCTTATACATATAAACAAGTTCGTGTATATTTGTAGATGCATAATAAATAATATAGTATAAATATTAAATAAATGTATAATTCAAAGTTTGATATTTTTGTATTAATATTATGGCTTTACATTTTATATTGTACAACATTTAAACATAAAAGATGGTAAATTAAGACACAGTGTAATTACAAATGTAGTGCATTGCTTCAAACATCTAAATATTTTGCATAAAAGCCCGACAAAGAATTGGACAATGTAAAATACTAAAAAATAATTTGTGCTTGGGTGTGAATGAATTTGTATAGAATGTTATACATTTTAAAAATAGATTATATTAAACTTTATATTTTTAAATTAATTTACATCTGTTAATAGGAAAATTAAACGAAAATGTTTGAATAGCTGCCATTTTTGAAAATTATACAAAAGTTACTATATCATTGATTAATTCGATTGTCCGACCTTACATATCCTGAAATGACAAGTCACTTTTTTCTTTTAAATGTTTTAAAACCCTCGATTTCAAGAATTTTAAAAAACATTTTTTCTGAATTTTTTTTATGAAAATAATTTTTTCTGCATAATAATAAATATTGTCATTATAAATAAATATATATAACAATTTTGATTATGTGTCACAATTATTTGATTTAATGTAATATATGAAAAAATTCATAGATTTAAATATCTTCATATAACATTTTCAGATATGCAAAATTTGAAATTATAGATAATATGTATCATATCTAAAATATTTTTTATGATAAATTCAATTATGAATTCGGTTGAAGCATATAATATGAACTGTACAAGATAGATTTATATGTATCCATAAAATAAATATTAATTAAAAATACTATACAGTATAATATCTATTAAATTATTCTTTGGAATAAATGTATGTAAATGAGTCATACTGTTAACAGGTTAAAGCGAATACTTTGGACATATTTAGAAAAACATATGTTTTGGAATAAATACCCTGACTTTCAATTTTTGTGATATGTCAATATATATTTAAACCATAAAGTCACTAAATATTTCAACATTCAAATGTTTAAATACCTTCAAAAATAAAAGCATATATTCATGACATTCGCGGCTACAAATCAACGGTTTTTGCATTGTCAACAAAAAAGTAAATAGTTTTTCGAGGCTTTTTTTGAGTATCCAATGTCGCTGGAGAGTGTGGATACGTTCCTTCTCCTAAACCCATCTTGACACTAGCTATGCTGTCTGTTGAGTAGGAATCTGACAAATAATAGTTGAGGGAGCACTCAGGAGGTAGCATGGGTGTCGTGTCACTGATCTTGGAGTCAGCTGCTGCACCGATAAGTTCCACCTGACACGGGGATACCACCTCTGAATCTCCACCTCTGTTGAGGTCAGGTCGACCCCGATCAAAACTAGAATGACACCCGAATGTGGGCGTCTGAGTTGCTCTATTACGCGAGACGATGCTGAGCCAAGGAGTTGCGGTGAAGCGAGATCTCACACTGCCATTCTCTGACGGCGAAAGCATCTGTGACCTCATCTCGACGTCTGAAATTTAAAAATTTACCACACATAAATAAAATGTATTTATCGATACAAATCTTTTCGATTTATCATTGTATTTAGTTTTTTTTGCTAGAAAAACATAAACTTCTTAATGTAGTTCTCTGTTAGAAATAACGGTTCTTCAGTAAAAAGGTTTTTTGAGATTAAGGTTCATGACCTTTTAAAGGGTTATTAAATAGAAAAAATTGTTCTTTAGCTAAGGTTCTTGAAGGGTTCTTATATATAGACCCAAATAATGAACCTTTTTTAACGACTAAAGAACCTTTTTATAACAGTGTAGGAAAACTTATAATATAATTTAATATACAAGCATTTCCATTCTTAACTAGAAATTGTTTTAAATTAAAAATGGCTTTTATTTTCTGTTAGATAATCAATACCTACATTGTACACAAAAATAATAATTTTCTATATATACAATTTTCTATTTTTGATGAAGTATGGTATTAAAAATTGACTATACAATTATTAAAACCGTGAAAGTAGAAAATACTGGAGGACAAATAAGATGTTCATACGTACAATAATATTGTAAATAGTAAATTGTAATAGAAAAAATAAAAATAAAGTAGCTTTTAAATATAATTTTATTAAGATATTAATTAAATATATATGTAGAGCATTTTTTTGCTTAGTTTAGTTTCTAAATTGATTAAATATTTTAAATGAAGAATTTGTTCCATAAATAAAATTTTTACACAGCGCGTAGTGCATCTCTTTCACATTAGTATTTAATGTTAATAAAAAGAAATTTAATTGCAATTTAAGTGTGGTTTGTTTACTTCTATTATTGGTGTAGGTTCGCACAAATGTACATCCAATATATTTATAATCCTTCACATTATTTCTTTTTACTATATTTACTTTGTTATTCTAGTTACTTAAAAAGGGATAGGTTCAAAAAAATATTAGACTTTTATCAACAATAATTAAAAGCAATTTTTATAATTGTCATAAAATATGATTTCCTTTTAAGTGAAAAACTATGAAAATGAACAATAATCTTTTTCAATTTTACAGTTTTTCGTAGATTATAACTATGATTCGATGTTCGATGTTCGATCAAGCTGATAGTTCTAACTTACTTGCTCTGATATTTCCTTGCACCCAAATCAGGACAGATACATTCAAAAAAAATGTATTTAAAAAAACACTTGTTACTTGTTCAGATCTATGTGAATTCTGAACCCATTTAATTTTTTAGTTTTCATTAAAAAATCTTCACACATTTTTCTAATTCTAATTTTAAATAAACATTTAAGCTTCTTATTAGTGAAGCCGTACAATGTATTTCAACATGCTTTATATTGAATTAAATTTTACATTTCATCTTAAAATAATCACGAAAGGACAGACACATGACTAACATTTAGATATTTTGAATTATATTTTGATGAAACAGAGCTGAAGAATTTATACAAAAGTTAAACAATAATTATCTCAATTTTATAAATGTCACGGAATATTATATTTGTTTGGTCTTCTTATAATGACGTTAAAATTAAAAATCGATACTCAAATATGTTTCGGAGAAATACTACGAGAGAAAATTATTTATTAATTAATTAGTTTTTAAATATTTGATTTAGAGCCTTTTGCAGTAGTTCGTTCGTAAAGTAATGTAATGTTTACGGAGAAACTTTAAGATAATTATTTAATTGTACACTTTTTTTAAAGTATAATTTACCTATAATTTACCATCTAAATTCGAATTATTTGCTATTTTTAAGACATTATTATTGCACTATTTTTACTTCTATATTTACTACTCATATGTATTACTAAATTTATTGACATTGTGAAAAGTTGTAGAAAATATTTTTTGGGATTTTTAGTACCAAAAATTAAATATTTCTTCATTGTTTATTGAAAATCTTGAGATTAAGCTCAGTTATATTTATCGATATTTACTGTCATTATTTTAATGTTTTATTTTTAACTCACAATCTGAATTTAAACTCACCGTGTCAAATAGAAATAGTATATATTAACCTTAAGTTTCCCATTTGCATAACTGATTATATTGGTTTACTAAAAGTCAAATATATCTTTTTTCGCATCTCTCCCCTGATATTTATTATTATTTTGCATATTGGGAGTAAGCTATGTATAACGATATGGACAAAACTGTTAGACGAATCGATTAATCATTAATTAGAGGTAACAAATATCAGGTAAGGTCTGACTGTATATATTAGAGACTTTCTTTCGTAGGCTATCATTTAATTACAACGAAATTTAGATGAAATGAAATGTGTTCCTTTCATGTCTTTTGGAAGCGCATTTGCATACAGCATTGCAAATTAATTATTCATTTAAAATATGTAAATAGCTTTATTTATTAGTAAAAGCAGATAAATTTCCTTTAAACTAAAGAACATTTAAAATTTTATTATACAAAAATTGTGAATAATGTTTAAATTATAATTTTTGGTCTGAAATTTTCTTTTTATTATTTATTTATTTATTTATTTAATGGTGCATTCGAAACATTAAGATTATATTTTTATTTATGCAAGCGTATAGATTGGACAATTTAAACAATATAGCATATTATAAATATTTTTCAATATTGAAAGTTCTTTTATAAATGTGAAAACTTTTTGCTATTTCAAATTTCCAGAAGTATAGAGATATATAATTGAATAAAAGCTGTTATCAATGTATTTAATAGAAATAGGCAAAAGCTAATTTCATTGTATGTATGCATATATTCATATATAAATTAGATTTACATTAAATCTAAACTGCATGGATATGAAAATTTTGTCCTGAATTGGCTTTATATTCCGAATTTTTATAAATAATTTAGCAGAAATTTTAAAACATTTGTTTACATGTTGATAAGTACAGCAAGTTAGACAATACTTATTCTACTGATATCAAAAATAATTAATTACCTTCAGATTGTGTTGCCGAATCCATTCGGTGGCTGTTATTAAGACTGGTGGCAAAGCTCTTCACCGGTGGTTTGTTAACACTGGCCACCCCGTTGGGAATGATCAAACCGCCTGGACGAACGTTCAAATCAGGATGAAGCAGAATAATGTAGAGTTTTGGCCCGAACAGACAGAGCAAAGCCACCGTCGCCGATAAACTAATCGATACACACAAAGTTGCAATACGAACTTGGATGAAACTGGCCGTGGTGAAGTAGCAAGGTACGAACCCTAACCAGATGACACAAGTGCTGTACATTGTGAAACCTATGTGCTTGCTCTCGTTAAATGCCTCGGGTATGTTCCTCGTAAGAAAAGCGTAAATTGTACAAATGAGGATAAGTATTATTGGATGAGCAATGCTTATCATGAATAGACTACCACGAAGCGAGCTGCATACCAGTTGATTCTTTCTACGTTCGGGATAATGGCCCACGGCCTGTGGTGGGTCCAGATAAAGCCAGACTGATAGAATAATAAGTTGAATTATCATCACACAAAAACACATAATCATCTGGGACACGGGACTAATGAACCGAATTCGTCGTACACTTCGACGACCCTGTCGGAAAATTCGCTCAATTCGGTTGGTTTTCACCAATAGTGCTGAGTAGCACAAGGAAAAACAAAACCCAACCCCGAACTTCTGGATGCCGCAGTTAATGTCGGAAGGTTTCGCACAGAGTACAAACGTCATGAGATAGCACATTAGAATCCCCACCAGAAGTGTAAAGCTGAGTTCTTTACCAGAAGCCTTCACAATCGGCGTGTCTGAATTTTTAATAAATATGAAAACAGTCAGCAAAGTGAAGACCAGTCCAATGACAGCAAAAATGAGAACCCCAATGGCTATAGGATTGGAATAGTTAAGATACTCCTGGGGTATATAAAGACATCGAGTCTTGTCAGAGCTCGGCCACTGTCCAAAGGCGCAGGGTATGCATTCGGAGCGATCAGCACTAATGTACTCGTATTCCTGACAGGTGATGCAAATCCAGCAGGTACAGATACCGGGCTGATCCTTCTGGCGAGCGTTGTGGGCGCATTTTGGTTGACAGTTGGACAGAGGGGGCTTGTGTTTTCCACCCCTAAACCAGACATTGTTCCAATCCAACTGTTGTTGAGAGTAGGATGTGAAAAATGTATTGATTAAAATGTTGTTTTATATAAAATATTTATTTTCGGCCATGCTGATTTATTTATTGTAAACAAAATAATTTCTTTTTGAAGATATGTTAATACATCTATGAGTTTCTAAATAAAACGTAAGTATCTAAATAAAAAAATTGAATTTATTTCATAATTGTATCCAAAATAAATGTGTAATTTTAATTTTAATTTTAGTGATTTGAAAAAATGAATATTTTCACGTTTAGGTGGAAATTAAATAAAAAGTTAAGAACTAATTACCTGTAAGTTGTTCTTCTCGTAGCGCCCAATTTCAACCCATTTATGCTTTCCGTTCAATTTCTGAAAATTGAGAATCCTATACCGTGGTGGACCATCGAAAGTCGACTTCGTAAACTGGAAGTCCATTCCGTTTAATCCTGATTAATAAACATGACAGATAAAATTATCGTTATGTTAGTTAAATTTTATAATATGTTTTTCGAGTAAACTGTTATTATATTGTGCGCACAAAATAGGATTGCGAACCTGTAAAATTAACTTTGCGTAAATATTTAAGCAGAAGTGGTCCATCTGTTTTCAATTTCTTGACGCAATCTGATTTCTTGTTATGAAGTCCACAAATAGTTGTTTTCATATCCTGTAAATACAATTTATAACATTTTATAAAAATATACACAATTTCAAAAATTAACTAAACTTTTAAATTGAAAAAAAATTTGTTCTATTTTTGAATTTTAAATATTATAAATTTCAATATCTAAAGTAAAATTCATTTATCATTCAACCTTATTAATGCAAAATAAAAGTAACCTAGAAACCTTATCCATACACTCTTTCAAACTAATTGTTTCACATCAAAAAATATTGTTTTCATAGGGGATTTCACTAAAAATATTTTTTTAAGTCTGCTTGATATATCTTTCTTCAAACCTTTATTAATGATAATTTTTTCTATCGGAAATGAAATTGAGAAAAGAGTGGTACCCTTATTTAATGAAAATAAAAGTAGTATGTAATAGTGACCTCTAGCTCAGGACTCATCACCCCCCCACATTCCCCAGCCAAAAATATAATAATTTGAGTTCTACATCTAATATTAGACTGAGGGATAGTTAGAATTATATAGAGCGTTTTATCCATAAAGCATTGTATATTTAATTTTTAAGATCTAATCAGTTTAAAAATTCGCACTACATCTATATCTTTCAACACAAGTTAATTTATTGAGAAGTTAGGAAGCCTGGAGAGACGGACTTCATCCGCAACGATGGAGTCCGTATCGAGGGGATGGAACCGGCCTGACGTCTTCTCTTCTTTCATGCGATATTTTTTTAATAATTGATCGACGGATTGGCTTATATTTATAGAATAATTTCTATAATGAGTCGAAATGAGAGGTGATGTCATTGCCTAATCACGGCAGTATAATAATGCAGCTAATAATGATGCAGATTTGTAGACTTCGATTCATATCATTCTTCCATTAATTAAATTACTTCACGACGTTTATGTTTATATTTTTTGCACACTATTTAAAAATTGTTGAATACAGGGTTGCAGTTGTATTCTCGAGGCGTTAAAAAAATCTATAAAATTTTCTTCAAATGAATTTATGTCAGGATCATTCATAGTCTCTTGAATATTTGCATTCATTTGGAATTTTTTCCACAAGTGTTGAAGTATGTATACTTTAATGAAGAAAATCTTAGCATTTGGTTTGAATAAAACTTTTAGTGAAAAGACTAATCGTTTTTAAATGAACAAATGAAGGTGTGAAAATATTATTAATGTTAAATTTTTATATTTTATTTTTATTTCGTATTTAAATGTACTTACGGTGCAACTAATAAAATATTATTTTAAAATAATAGAAATTATTAAAAAATGTCCTTCTTTAAAAATATCTGTATGTTACAGTTTTAAAATAATATTTCATTGTTACAAATTCATATAGTAAGAAATAAATAAAAGTTTATATAATAAGAATATAAATTTTAATGTTTTACAAAACAATTAAATATTCAATTATTTTACAATATTCTAAAATACCCATATTTTTTCACATTACAAAATAGAGTTCTCATAAAAAATATTAATATCATATTTATTTAAATCTAATATGGCGGAGTTTGTCATCTTGTCATATAGTTTTAGTAGTTTTATCGCTTAGTAATACATAGCGTGTTTTCTTTAGTTGTATTGTATTTTCTGGTATATTTTTATATTTAGTATAACAGTCCTTTTTTAAATCTTACTTTGAGGGCAACAGTGAAGGCCATTACCGCATCACTGACGAACTGCAGTTGATCCTCCATTGCAAATTTTGAATCGTTTCGTCGCATTCGAAGATTAGCAGGACATTCCTCCGTGTAATTATTGTAAGGGGTTTGAGTTGAGGAGGGATATCTACAGTTGAAGTAGTCTTCCCAAAATTCCGAAAACCAGGGGTTTCGTGCGTTATTTTCCGGGGTAAGTCGAAGGAAGTATTCTGTAAATCCATCGACGGGTTTTGCAAGAGGTTGGACGGTAATGGCACCTTCAACCTGAAGAAATATCGCCATAAAACAATTTTGAGAAGGACCAAAAATTCTAAATAACTCTCAAACCCACTCGTTTGTGAAAAATTGTTCAAATAATGAAGCCTTGCTTAAAACAAAAATATTGGACGTAATAGTTATAGAGGTTTGTATTGAACGGTTCCATATACTGGTTGTGAATAATGAAACTGTTCTCTTACATTTTAGTAACTGTCAATTAATGTATGCTATTTCTAATTAAATTACTAAATCGGATGGGTGAATTTATCTTCGTTGTCCATAGAAGTTCATCCAAACTTTTAGTTTTTTGTGTTCTGCCTTAGTGAATGAAAGAAATATAATATGAATTAATCACAATTAATATTTATATATCAAATTAAGGGGAAATTCAGAGAGAGAAAAAACGTAAAAATTCTAACCGTACAAATGTGAATTAGTATCTGATGTAAATATAACAGATTTCAATTCTGTTTTAAGAGATTTTGTCCCTTCATCAAGTTTATTCTGTTATATCATTTTAATTAAGAGTGCATTGCAAGATTTGAGATAAATTTTAAATGTAATTAAATATCACCCTACTTTACTTTACTTTAAATATCAAATTATAAAAGTTAATTAATGGGAAATTAAATACAATTTTTAATCCAAATGCAAAAACAACAAAAACTATTTTATAGCATTTATTAGCTTCAAAAAATTAAACCGAAGTTTACATGTTTAATAAGTACGTTGCATTAAAAAATTAAATTCCAAATATTCATGATTTTAAAAATATTAAATTGTTTTTTAATGTACGATTTTGAAATCAGTAATATTAATATAATACAAAAATGGCAGGATTCGTGACATTTTTCAACAGAATCGATTAATTTAATATCATTATTAACAAACTTACGCTTCGTCCGATAAGCAGATTATACTTTTCCTATTTTCTATGAACGGTATGAAGCATTTCCATTATTCAACTTTATAGATCCAGAGGAATGTAATCATTCTATTATACGATTATTCAGTTAAGTTACTTGCACGAAATATAAATAATGAACTTGTTAATAGTTACACTTTAATATTTAGTTGGGTTAATAGAATTGAGGACGCGTTTTCAAATTTCAATGAATTCCTTCTTTTCGTTTTATCTCAACTTTTTATTTCTATCTTTAAATTGATATCTATGTGGATAATATTTTCAAACCCATTGTTGGCTTGAATAAAAGATAAAATGATATATCCGGTGAATTTTTGTGTTATCTATTTACGATAATTATATTAAATGAATCATTGTATCAATTCAATGTATTCATCATCTGAAGTTGAAAAAAATATATTGTTAAACAAAACATTATCCGATATTTTTATAACTATCTAAAATATTATTTTTTATAAATTGACATTGCAAATATTTGAAATATTATCACTATGTTGGTTTTCTATTGATTGAAAATCTCATAAATAATAATTCCGACATCATGGAACTGCTATGAAATGTAATATTAACTATTAACAAACATTATCATAATGTAGTTAATCAAAAAATTGTTCAAATCATGTTCAAAATCATTAAAATTCTTGTAACAAACTCTAAGGTCAGTTTTGCGATTTAAATAGGTTATAGAAATGAAAGTCAGTTGTATATCAACCTGGCTGACGTATAGTACATATACATTTTAAAAGGCACGAAAAATTTCTTTAAAAGATAAAATTTAGCAAGACCTTTTTTAATTTTAAGGTTTTAGAATATTTGAAATTTTAATATTTAGTTAAAGATAAATGCATTTATGGTAGATTAAAAATACATCAGTATTTTAGTTGGACATATTACTTATTTATAAAAATATTTGCCAATTATTTAATTAATGATCATGTAAAAAACTATTTTGAAAATACTGAAATAATTCGAGAACCTTTATTAAACAATATTACACATATTATGCATAATTAAACCTTCATCGAACATTTTGAATTTTACAAATTTTATGTCAACAAACCAAAACAGACATTTCACAGATTTATGGGAAAAGTGAATAATTTGATTATTTATTAAGGGTGGGATGTAACGACAGGTTACTAATTTCTTAACTATTTCTTATTTAACAATTGTACTATGCCCACGCTCAGTCAAGCAATACAGCTTTCTCGTAAAATGAAATTTATAATTATATATTTACACATATAAATAAAATTTTATTCTATTTAATACGAACAATTTTTAAAAATTCATCCCAGTTTTAAAATAAAATTTGTCGATGTCCCTCGGAATCTTCTATTGGATTTATTTTTTATATTTCGTGATCTTGGCTACACTCTAAAGATATTCACGTCAATGTTCACCATTTGAATGAATATATTTTCATTAAATGGGACATTTTTGTGACAAAAAATAATCCATTTGTTCAAAATAAATCAGTCAAATTAAACAGAATACATTAAAGAATACAATAAAGAATGACGCACAGCTTCTACCGCCTCGCCCCCTTGAGTTTACGTACTTTGCTGAATATTCTATGATAAGATGATTACTAGCTAATATCTGTAGGCGGGGATATATAAATATAAGTATATTTGGTAAAATTAATGTCATTATTTGAAAACTACAACTCAACAATGATTACATCAATTAATATTATGAATAACCACGACGTATTCTTTAGTTTGTTAGGAAGTAACTATTTTCACGGAGGTGAAAAAATAATTTTGTAACATTTCAAATACTATAAAACTTCTCAATTATTATACTGCAACATGAACATTTCAGAAAATATTTGTAGGACAGTAAAATAAAATATTGTTGATTAAAGAAATGTTATTCTATATTTGTAATTATGTTTCTGTCACTAAAAAATCTTTTTGTTTAATTTTTCAAAAATAATCGTTTCTTTAGCGCTAAAAAATTATTTTTAAGGCTTTTTGAAAATTGTGACTTTGTAAATAAATCACAATATATTGTGTAAATTATTCTAAATCAATAAAGTTATTCCTTTTTTATTATTTTAATTAACGAATTACTTATAGAAGTGTTACAAGATTGGTAACACATTACTAACTTTTAATTAATTCCTCTTATTTAAATCGCAATCGATAAAAATTGTTATGCAATTTTTTAAATTCAGAAAAACTTTTCATTTAGAATTTTTTAATTTTTTAATTATGAATCAAATTTTTTAGTTTTTTTTATTGTCTCGAGCGTTTTTAGAACTGAATAATCAAAAATTATAAATATATTCCTAGATCGTGTTTAATATTTAATGAAACTTGAAAATTAAATTTTCTATTTTAATATTAGAGAAATCCAGAAGTAATCCAGAACTAAATTTTAACTTTTTCAATTTATTTTTATAAATTCGCGAATCTATGAAATTTTAAGTTTTCAAAATACTAATTCAATTTTAAAGGTGAAGTTTATATATTTTTTTAAATATCCAGACGCCGCTGTAAATTTTAATGGAATAATTCATTTTAAAAGTAATTGTAGAATTTCTATAAATGAAATCAGAAAATGTCTAGTCAAAATTTATGGTTTCCTTTATTAAATTAATTCTAATTATAAATAAATATGCAAAAATTCGTATTAATATTCCAGTAAATTTTTACTCTATTTTTTATTACGAAAACCTTACAATTTTAAACTTTTTTTCTTGACATTTAGGTTGGATTGTAGTTAGTAATTTTGGTTTTTACCTGACTAGTTTATGAACTATAGTTCATAGTAAAACTAGGTCAAATGCTAGGTCACATAAAATCCTTTTTGAATGAAGAGGGTGGCGGTATTATTTTAATCCAAAAAGACAAACAAGTCGGTTAGCTCAAACCTTAAAATAAACGAAATAAAAAGTTGAATGTTGGCTCAATTTTTTAAAAAATTAGTTGACTTTAAATGTTAACATAGCTTCAAAGAAATGAAAATGACGCAACCATTTTGAAAACTGTAGATTTTGATTTCTAAAAAAGGTGAGTTCAAATGATAAGTTTTGTACTATAGCCGAAAAAAGCAAGGAGTGCTTTTAATTATTTGTATATATCATTTATCAATACAGTAATTGGTTTCGACATTTAAATTATTTCAATCTAGGGAACCTTTATTTTTATTCAGAACTACACTCAATATCTATGCAGTATTTTACATTTCGGAAACTCATCTTACTTAATAATAAAGAATATTGGATTGCAATGATGAAAACATTGGAACTAAAATAGTTTATATCCAGTTTGCAAAATGTTAACGTCGTTTTCAATTAACTCAAATTATGTTTAAATGAAATTGAACTAGCATTCCTTTTTTATTTTATCTAATTTCAAGGTTTCAGCTAAGCAAGTTTTTGTTATTTTTGGCTTTAAAAATAATATATATACCAAAGTATTTGAAAGCATTATTTAATTTGAAAATTTTATCCTATAGACGTAAACATTTAAAGTTTTATTTCGAGCATTAATGAATTTGCATTGAAGGAAAGTTAATTAAAAATTTTAGACATTATCTTAAAATGCAAAAATGCTTCATATAATTTCTGTCACATAATACTATAGCATTATTTTAAAACGCCCGACTTTTATAAATAATAATTAATTAACTTCCTAAGTAAGGTTATTTCAACAAAAACATCCGTTATGTACATAATAAACTAAAATATTAAATTAAATATAAAAACTTTATTTATTTCAGAAAACAACAAATTTCTTTTTGAAAACCAGTCAGAATATCTCACAGCTGCCTTAACGTTCCACAGGTCATTTTGCGGTCGAAAATCATAGGCTAACATAACAATAAAACTTATCTATTTTATTATTTTAACTTATAACAAAGCGTAAAAGCAGTTTGATAGTTGGATTTGAGACAGAAATAACCTTTAACCATTCTCTTATTTGAATACTTTTCCTTTAATTGTATATAATATTTTACTAAATTTGTTGTCCTTTTCATGCTCATAAATTAAAAATTAGTATATTTACTAATTAGTTGATAGGTTAGTTTTGAAAAATGTTATTTTAATTAACGTATAATTTACTTACAACTTGCTCCTTTCCACCTTCGTAAACAATTTCCCGACCGCCCCATCCATCGCTTCCAATCCAATGGAACTTGTCAGTCAGATTTTGATTTCTGATCGCAGTCATAAAATCACCAACCTCCTGATCAGACCCAAAAATGATGACACCTGGACCGGGTAAAATAGTCGTGAATATAATCAATAAATAATATGGTTTCTAAGAATAGTTACACTGAAATATTTGTGATATTTTTGGACATTTATTAATTAAGTCACTGATTTATTTGAAAAAAGCAAATATACTTAATTATTGTCAAAATACGACACAGAACAAAAACTCTCAAATTTCGATATTTCATTAAAATAATCTATAAACGTTATGCAATAGAAAAATAAATATATTTTAGGATTAAATTTGATATTTCATTTTAAAATTATATTATTTGTAATGCTGATAGACGTTATCTTATTTTAGTTGAATTTCTTAAATGACTTTGGAAAGTAGTTGCAAAACTTTCTACTGTTGTATATTGTTACGATATTTAAGTATTTAAAGAATGCACAACTGCTCTATAAAACCGGTCAATAGTATTCACAAATTCACAGTGCAGAAGATAAACTTCTTATATATAACAGCTAAGTAGATTTCACAACTGCTCTGGAGTAATGTTAGCTACAATATTGATTTTAGGTATATACTATACATGTATAGATAGATTCACATAATAATGTTAAATGCCAATCCATATGTGACACAAACTATCTTAGCATTATTAGAAAAGGAAGAAATACTCTATATAATATAAAGCTGGTTATACCTCAAATGTATTATTTTAAAATAAACCAAAAGAAAAGAAATTAAATTAAATTAAATTTGCAACATGATAAATTAAAATGAAAAAACCTAATTTGCATTTACAGGTTTATGCAAAACAGGCTTTTTGATCCTTTCAAATTATAATATTCTTACTTGAACATATAATTGTATAACACTACTAGATAATACTTTAAATGAATTATTCAAACACATCAACATTTATTTAATTATTGGTAAGAAAATTTTCTATTTTCATAAACTATTTTAAACCTTCTAAATGAGTGTTGTCTTATGGAAATTGTCTATAATTATATTTTTATAATTGGAATTTATCCTTTATTTAATATATTTTGATTTATAATTAATTTATTTACCTTATGTCTGAAACTATCGTGAATATTTGTCTATCGCATTTATTTATAGAGTATATATTTAGAACTAACTAACTTTTAATTTATTGACATGTCTATTTGTATAATTTAGAAACAAAGAAAAGAAATAACAATATTTCTGTCTGCATAATTTTATCAGAAAAACCGTTACTTGTTAAAAAAGTTTTTATTGAAAACAAGTTCAAATAATTGGTAATCAATTGTTAGGAACTTTGAATAAACCAAATTCTACAACATTTCAAGTCTGCATTTGTTGGTTCTTGTCACTAACTTTTTTATTAATGAAAAAAATTTTTTTTTTTAATTTTTAATAAATAAAATCCGCTAAAAACAAAAAAATAAATTTTGAAGAAATGTTCTTTTACTTTTGAAAATATTATTTTCTAATGATAGCGCTAACTGTCAATATATTGTACGATCCTTAATAACTGAAGATCAAATTAACTTCATTAATATATATATTGTCACTGCGTGTATTGTATATTTATAGTTATTCATATTTTCCCTCAGTGTGCTTTTATTTTACTTTTATTATACATTTTGAATCGTATCTTTTTATTATGTGCCTCTCAGAAACACTCCCCATATATCGCGGGTCTTCTCACGAACTATGCCAAATCAAAATTTGAATATTTTGGTAAATCGCGTTTATAATTTTCGGTACCGTCGAAACGTCACTTTTTTGACTTTGACTTAAATATAATCAAAATCAAAGTACATTTTTTACCAGTATTTTAAAACAAGACTATTGACTTTTAAACATGTTTTTAGTTTTGATTATATACAATCTATCATTTACTCTATATTCTCAAACAATTCAATTTATCCCGCATTCACTTCTGTAGTTTCAACGATAATTTAGCGGCAATAATTGCATTGTGCAATCTGCATTATAGCTCAGCAATAGCTAATTATCTTTATCTAGATAAAATACTTAAACTCAAGGAATGAATTATTAGAAACAAATATTTCCATGTCATTTATAATTAACTCATCTGAAAAAATTTTTCTTTATTCCAGTCTCTTTAGAACTTTTTCATTTGTAATTATTTTAAAATGTCACCGTTTAGAAAGAAGTAAGTAATGTGCACGTCATCAAAATAAGCCATATTTACTGCCTAATTATACACAAATGTTGCATTATTTCTTTAAATAGATGTAAATATCATAACTACTTTTTATTATATCTAAAATTAAATAATGGTAAACAGAAAAGTTTTTTTCAAAATTAATACGAGTAACATTTTTGTTGAGATATTTTTATAAAGTTATTTTAATTTTTTTTTATTATGCGAATATTTTACATTTTATTTTATAATGCAGTATATAGATAGAAATTCTACTGACATAAAAGTTCAATGAATCATAGGGAATATAGAATGAATAAGGGGAAGTGTGAATTCCATTAAATGGTTCGAAAAGTTCAGCATTATATTATAGTTAGGGGTACAAATACATAGATCAATTATACTAGATGAAAGTTCAACTGAAATTTGAAGACGATTGTCATTAACAAAACAAACTGCCTAATTATTTTGTTACTATATATATGGAATAGCGATGTTTTTTTGTACAATTAACCTTCCAGAACTTGTTATGAAAAAAATATAATATAAACGTTTTAAACTGCACTTCTAAATTAATTGTAATAAAAGATGTAAATGAGAGTAAAGTATGTCCAATAAAAAATAGTTAACAAACTAGTATCTTTTAATTCTTCATCAACAATGTATTTGAGTATCCCAAAAAATAGTTCACCAAAATGTAATCACTGGAACATTGCCAAAATAGACCAAATTCAAAATAATCGCAAAATATCTCTGTGCACCCAGATAAGCTAGAAATTCAAAATTTTGAGTCTTATTCAACTAATCCAACCATTAAAAATATGTTGGAATGAATAAAATTTGGATCGGACTTCACCTTCACCTCAAAATCCAACATGGAACGCCATCTTGAAAAACAATATTTAATATTATAAAAGCTATATTGACCAGCCCCACTACAAATTTACTGTTTCATAAAACTTCTTGACAGCATAAATTCTTTCTGGAATCCTCAGTATATCAACCATTATTAAAAGCGACCAGCTTACATGCGATCACAACATATAACGCAATCTAACTAGGCAACATTCACCCTAATTGCAGGATGACTGAGTTTTATTTTTCTAAAGAAATGGGCAACACCTTACTAATTAAAAATAGAAACACATTATGTTTGTTTAAATTAAACTTCTATGAGTTATTGTAATTATTCACAAAATACCTTTGTATAAATGTTTTGTACTGCCCGGGTAACTTATGGGCCAACTTGTGTATACAAATACAAAAATTAGAACAAAATGGAATTACAGAGAAAAATTATGCATGTCCATGTACTTTTATTTACTTTTTGCCTACAAAATAAAAATTAAACATTTAATAACACATTATATGGCCTTCTGAGGCGCTAAACTCGTTTTTTCCAATATGGCGTTGTCAGCAATATTGGATTTTGGTGTCAAGGTGATATCTCACTTAAATGTTATTTATTCCAATGACCCATTTCTCATGATCATGATAGGATTAAAAAAACTCATAATTTGTATTTCTAGTTTATTTGAGTGCAGAAATATTCTATATTATGGCCATTTTGGAATTTTCTCCATTTTGATAATGTTTCGTGATCACATTTTGGCCTAACTTTTTGGTATAGTACTCATATAAATGTAAATAAAGAATCAAAATAAACTAACTTGTTAACAATGTTTACCTATTGGGCTGAGAACAAAAATGTATGCTGTCCTTACGATGAGTTATTGTTACAGTCCTGATCAACAAGGTTTGATGAACTTTTAAACATTTTTTTTATGTTTCCAATAAGATATATTCAAACGCTTAAGAAAATTAAATAACTTTTTATCCCGCGATTGATTGAATTTTTTCAACTTGTCATATGTTTAAAGAAAAGTTCGGTCACGAGTGAGCAGTATCTTGATAAAAACCATATATCTATATTTTTGAAAGTGCAATCTGACCACTAGATGTACTCTTCAAAAATGAATATATATTTGCAATTTCAGAATCTTTTTGGATTATTTTATTAACGAGAAAATATTGTTTTACATCAGCTGTTGTAAAAGAAAACACAGCAAATATCTAAATATATATAGACTTATTTTCCCGATCAATAATAAGAAATATAAATACTGCTATTTTGAAGCGATCTAGCGTAAACTTGAATCCAATTTCTTTTCAAAATTCGGTTATCCTTTTTTTCTATTTATGCAAGAATAATTCTAACATTTATTTTAAGTATTTTTATTTCATTTCCTTTCAAATGACAGACAGACAAGTTAAAAAAAGAATCATTTTCACTGTTTAATGATTAATAAATTTATTTTGAAATATGCTCCGAAATGCTTAGTTATCACGTAAAATATTTTTTAATGTTTAATTTTTTATACCAATGAACCTTTAATGAACAAATAATTTTTTATATCTTTTTTAATATTTGATTATTATAGTATTAATATTTTTATATTCTCTTAAAACGTGCCATATTAAAGATAATTATAATATTCGGAAATAGTAAATGTATTTTAAAACGTCAATTGTACTTTAACGCATTAATATATATGATTAAATATGTTTTTTTGATTTATATAACTGTTAATATCCATAAAATGAAAATCTGTAAATTCTTTTGTATGCTTTTTATTTAGTTGAATTGTATATTTATACCTGATGCTCCAATTCCGTCGAAGGCTGTCAGATGTTCCTTAATTCGATTTAGTTTGTCGTAGTACTCTTCTATTCTTGCCACTTTGGAGTCACGTGACAGAGTTTCAGATGTTGCGAGACAGATTCGATTTTCTCGAAAAAGTTGTTGAATCACTTTGAAAGCCTGAAATATCGAAGATTTGTGTAAAATAAATATATAAAATAATCAATATAGTAATACATAATATTATCATTAAACTTCTAAATTTATTTAACTCGTTTTAAAAGAATATGTTCATCTAAGTTTTTGTGTAACATAATAACTTAAAATTGTAATGATCGTACACATTAATCTAATGACCTACAAGATAATTATTGAACGGAACCAGAATTTGAACAGGGATTGGAAATTAATTTCTTATAATTTGTTGTAAAATTATTTTTAATGACTTAATTGAATCGTTTCTGCATTTTTATGTATTTTCTAAAAAATTATTCAAAATTAATTACTGTTTGCTTAGTACTAAGTACAATCAAAACTCTAAAGTGAGAAGTATGAAAATATTTCCAGGAAAAAATTATTCATTAACCAGAATAATTCTAACTCATAAAAAGATTTCTACTCAGTTTTGGTTTTGTAGTGGCTCGCTTTGAACTAATCTATCGTCCCTGGAAATAATTATTCTTAGCCTCACGTAATCGAAGAGAAAATGGTTAGAGAAAGTAAAAGTAAGTCCAGATTTTATTAACGGCATTATGAAAATCCTAATAAACAGAAATGTTATTGGTTAACATTTTTTGAAAAATTATTCTTATAATAGTGATTTCTTAAATACAGAATTTTTATTTATAATAAAATAAGTTTTCATAATGTTTTGCATTCCACAATCGAATATTTTCTTTTCTATATTATGAAAAATCTTATTTATATTGCAATATTACAATGAAATTCTGTAAACGGACACTTATGTAAAGAATATTATCATGTTGAGAAAAATAGGTGGATTAATCAGACAAAAAACTGTGAACAAACTACAAAATATTTTGTAGAATATTTTTATATTTTGTATTAATTAGTTTCGCGTCTTTTGTTATTCCAAAAGCATTCTTAATGAACGCATACTTTTTGCTTATTTAACTATATTAGAAATATAGTGTATACAATTATATTTTTATATATGTATAATATTTGTATAGAATATTTGTAGTTGTTGGGAGTCTTGTTATCATTGTTGTATCTGTATTGAGTTTTTTGTGAATTTTTAGAGGAAAATGTATCCAAGTTATTGTTCAATAAATTACAAAGGCTAAGTAGTTATCACGATATCAATTTGCCTTCATGAATATCATTTTCTAGTCTAGTCATATAATTAAATATTTTCTTAAAATTTATTTCACTTTTTTCCACTTTCATCTTTTTCAAAACGTTAACTAAGTCAAGCCAATTTAATTCCTTTATAATGAGTACAAAATTAAATCTAGTTGAAGTATTTCATATCAATTCAAACATTATGAAACTTTAATAATCCGTCAATCATTTATTTCATAAGTGAAAGGGTCGTTTCACAGTTAAAGATACGCCCTTTATAGGTCAGATAAACAGTGTGCAATGAATGCATTGCCAGCTTTGTATGTGGCGGATTAAGTAGGATTAACTAAATGAAGCAAAATAAGCAAAATAAACTAAATATTAAATAAAATGTTAATGTTAATTTTAATTTTAATTTTAACGGAATGAAAATATTAAATATTCATATGTGAATACTTTTAAAAATGATTTTTTTATCAAATCAGTCATATTTGCTTCTTAATATATTTAACAAAATATTTCGCTTTGTCAGTTGTAAACAAAATGGAGTTTGTTTACTTTTCCAAATTAGATTTTACAAAGACAATTTAAAACAATCATTTACATGAATTAATATAAAAGAATTTTTTAGTAAATATGAAACTTAAACTTAACTTTGATATAATTATTATAAATTAATTCACCTTTTGTTCATTAGTGATTAAATATTTATATTATAATCGATTTTATTATAAGCTATTTTGTTGATTATATTAACATAAATATCTTTTAAATAAAAGACACATAAAAAAGTAGAATTAAAGTGAAACTTCTATATTTTAAAATGGAAACCATATAAATATGCAATCATGCAATATTCACGTCCTAAATTTCTCAGTTTTTATTGTTGTGTTTAATCTCAAAAAAGGCAGACCTTTTGCTCTAAATTATACATTTCAGTTATTGAAAATAATATATATAAATATGAATTAAGAGAATTCCATTTTTTAATTGATTGAATAAATTGATTGACTTTACAGACAACACAAATTTTTACTTCAGAGAGGCACATTATTAACATCTAAATAAACTAAAATGGATAAAATTACACCGCTAAAGTTTGGAGTGTTTTTATATTCATATGATATTCATCACATATAAACTTTAAATATGAATACCCATTTATGTATGACTTAATTTTTCAATGAATAATAAATATAATAATAAAGAAAGAAGGATAATTCAGTATAATTCAGTATGAGTTTAATTAATTTTAGGAATTGTTCTGTCTTTGAATATTTATTGAATACTTCATATAACAAAAAGGTTAAAAATTAGACAATAATTTTAGTGGTATTATATTAGGAAATATACTAGTACTCATTGAAATCTAGACAAATATCTAAACAAATCACACTTTACAATTAAAACAAAAATACTAAAAAAATTAATATTAATGTAAGTGCCTATATAGCGCTTACTTCTAACTTTGATTTATCTCTATATACATAATATATTAATAATTTAGATTAATAAATTGTTTGAAATATCAAAAGCTATAGATTACTGAATTATCCGATATTGACCCTGTTTGAAAAATAGTTTATATGAGTACAACATTTTTAATTAAAGTTCTTTTTACAAAGTCGTATAAAAATATTTTTCACAACTGATAACCTTTAGTTTTCCTGTACTTCTGTGTTTAATATCTAAATCTGATCTGCTAGAAATATTGGTTCTTCCGTTGTTCATCAAGTTTTTTAACAAACTCAACATTGTGTATTTTTAAATCCCTTCATGAAGTGGGATTTGCGTTTTGATTAATCCTGAATTTACCAAAAGTTCTGTGATGTTTGTTTCCTTTTGAAGTTTAAGTTTTCGCGCGTAGAATATAACAAATAAATATCTTAGTTTCTTTTTAATGTATGCATATGGTGCTATAAATATAAAATCAAAATTGTTTACAATTTTTATTTAAAATATGTCTTTTATATGAATATGTGAATAAATAGATGGGGAATTATAAACTGTTCAATAAATCTGTATTTACTAAAAAAAATATACACGACATCTGTATTTTAGATAAGTATACGACACTGAATAATCTTATAATTTACCCGAATAGATATTTGATTTTTGTTGTATGTAAAAAATAGTCCTATAGGATTTTAGAAATACAAATGTTTTAAAATATTTGCTAATCATGTATTATACAAGTAACAGTTAAGCTAAACATGAATTATAACTAATAAGAAGACACCTTTATAAAAACTCCTATAAAAACATTAGCTATATTGCAAAATTCGTCACTACCGACCTGTATCAAACAGGGTAATTCTATCGAAGATTTTAGAGATTTTACACAAATAATTTTTTCAATAAGTCGATGCGCTTTGTAAGATTTGAAATAAAAATACAACTATGCTTAAAAATCTTTGATATTTACTAATAAAAACTTAAATTATTGGAATTATTTCCATATCATCAAATTTATTTTAACTGAAAATATTCATCCCTTAATAAGTTGTTTTAATTATTTATTTCATCTGACTTAACTTAAATGCGTTTAATGTTTAAACTTATTTAACTAAATTCACAAAATTGAAAGATGCTTACAAATATACAATTGCCGATTTGTAATGTCCCGTTTTTCCCAAATTAATTCAGTTAAATTGATTTCTCTGTTATAATCTTACAAAAAATATTAATAATACAATTAGTATTAAATTAGCGGTTGTTATAGAAACACAATAAAATTAAAATAGAAAAAAGGAGATTTATAAATACAATAGGTACAATAATTGTACATCTTCAGTTTATCTGTAATTCATAATTTCCTGTAAATTTATAGTGTATATAAACATTTGATGTTTAGTGGATAATTTATAATTATACAAAATACATCGAAATGATCAAATATTTTTAGGTTTAAAGTTCGTTTAGAGGACTAGAGGACGGGTTGATTCCTCACCCCACCTCTTCCGTCCAAATAAGATGTTCTTATAGTGCCAAGTGTATGAAATTTGTCCTGATTATAGTCCAATATGTTTTCTAATAGATAATGTTGCAAAATAGGAAAAATCGAAGACAATTTTTTTGGAAGAATAAAATTTCCTTTCAAAATTATATTTTTTTATTCAAAATTTTTGATTTGGTTTTATGTTTATTATAATTATATCTAGCTGATTATCACATAATACTTGCTATTCAGTGGTTTACATTTATATAATAGGAAGTTTAAGGTGATGGGGATGGAACCGCTCTCATAATCGTCCACATGGTTCTATGAAAGTCAATTCTGCGCTAAAAGTATTATAAGAAAAGTCACCAGACCTGTCTATTCTCAAATATAAAAATTCCAGCGAAAATTACAGAAGGAAACTTGGAACTTGGAACTTAAACCACTGTGTTTATATAAATGCATAAAGCTTAAAAATTCTCCCAATTTTGTTTAATGGTTTTCGTTTTGTTATTTTACTACCCAGAAATTATTAAATTTTCAATGTTGAATAACAATCAGAAAAATGTTAAATTCAAAATTTTTAAGTAAGAGAAAAAGCATTTTTCTTTAAAACATTTTCATGTATGTATGTACGTAAATTTGCGAATTCTCTTGCCTTCGAGACGAAAAATAATTCCTAATTATGTATCTTTTCTAAAAAGATTGAGAGAACTTGTTTCCGGATGAAAACCCAACGAGAAAGATATTTTTGAAATATACATTTGGCCAACGGCATTATCTATGGCGTCTTTTGTTATTCCAAAAGCATTCTTAATGAACCGCATACTTTTTGCTTATTTAACTATATTAGAAATATAGTGTATACATTTTATATTTTTATATATGTATAATATTTGTATAGAATAGTTGTAGTTGTTGAGAGTCTTGTTATCATTGTTGTATCTGTATTGAGATTTTGTGAATTATTAGAGGAAAATGTATCCAAGTTATTGTTCAATAAATTACAAAGGCTAAGTAGTTATCACGATATCAACTTGCCTTCATGAATATCATTTTCTAGTCTAGTCATATAATTAAATATATATTTTCTTAAAATTTATTTCACTTTATTCCACTTTCATCTTTTTCAAAACGTTAACTAAGTCAAGCCAATAATATAATTCCTTTATTATGAGGTAATATATTTAGTCAGTCACCCATAACACCTACAACAACCTCAAACGAGCATACATAATAGTAATTTATTACATGAGTAGGTATCAGTACGTACTCTAGATTGGAATGTTTGAGGAGCCCGACTTACCTCGCGTCCGTAGCTGGAATCTTCGTAGACAATTGAGACATAAGTCCAATTAAAGCTTTGTACCAGAGCTAGAATTACCGCCGCTTGATGACTATCCGAAGGAATCGTTCGCAGGAAATAGGGGAAGCGATTCTTATCCGACAAAGTTGGGCTTGTTGAAAAGAAGCTAACCTGAAAAGGGAACGTATTTAATAATGAAAACTGGATGAAACTTCGAAGAAAAAGGCCTTTTTACCGTGATAAAAATTTGATATCAAATATAAGCTATATTTTCGAATTTGAAGATGTATTTTAAAAACCTTTTTACATTTTTTGATACAAATTAATCCGAATTTCTCAACAAATTTATTTTTTTAAATTATGTATATATTATAAAATTAGTATATAACTAATTTAATACACCAAGCTCTATACTACTGGCTTTATAATTTATTACCAGTACATACTAACCTGGAGCTTTAAATTACTTATGTATATCACTGCTCTGGAGAACCCCAAAAATATGAAATTAGTAAATTTTAAAATAAAATTTTAATTTAATGGGATCGTGGTTTCAATTTCAGTTAAAATCTATTTCTTCCCATATTTAATCTTTACAGTAAAAAGCGTTTTTCAGACACAGACAGATGAGTAGAGTTGTATCAATGTAGAGGTAGAAATTTAAATTGAAACTGAACGTAATTAAATAGTATGGCATTGTTTCATAGTAAACTGAAATAAATAATGGGTGTGTATGAAATATTCTGTACATACAAAAGTACATATGGTTTTTCCTTTTTATTTTAAGCTTTCAACTTTCTTTCTGAAATCTAGATGTTCTCTTAACTGTAGAGAAGTTACACAGAAAAATTTGAAGGATTTTCAAATGGCGCCAATCAAGAAAATAAACGTTAATCTAACCAAAATAAAAGTCTATCACTATTAAAAATATGTTTTATTGAAATGTATATACGTTGTGTGTGTAGCAAAAGCTTTGCATAGACGGGATAAATATCTATCACACGTTTACAACTATATACGATATTTGTATCGATCAAAATATTGATTTATCAAACGTACTTTTTAAATTTAAATGAATATTTCCTATAAAAGTTTATAGAAATTGAATTTTAAACAAATGAATGCAAATGATATTAAAGTTTATCTTTACGATATTAAAACTTTTTTGACAAAATCTGTTTTCTTTAACTTTATCAGCAATGTTTCTAAAATTTAAAGTAGGTAATGTCCGATTTATCTGGCTGTTTTTTGTATTATCAAATTGAAGAAATCAGTCAAACTTCCTTAACCATGATGAGTGACCATCTCCATCCTAATCAATATCAAAGCCGTGCAGCACCGGTGACTGACAACCTCAATTTGATAATCAATAAAACTGGATACACCCTCCTACGAATACTCTATATATGTTCCGGCACGTTCTTGTCGTGCGGAGTCCTCCAATATTCGGTATACTTTTTATTTCAAAAAATGCTATACAATAAGTTTTCCACATCGAAATGTAAACATACGAGTCGTAATTCTTCTCGATTTTTTGTCCCAGAGGCCATCGCAGACACCACATCGAGACCTTTTGTGTAGACCAACTGTACCTCGGTGTCCAGGATGAGGACCGAGAACTAGTCGCGGAGTATTTCGCTGGGTAATCGCATTAGCTACAAGTTCCTTTCCGAGATCTTCGATAAATATTCTCCGTTTGCGGCACACATAGTTTTTAAATGTTGGATGATCTTTGTTGTAGAGTGCAGACACTGTAGACACTTATTTTCAACAAGTTGGAAAACAACACCATCGGCCATCGGCGTGTTTTACGCTGTAGACCACATGATAGCAGATAGCAGAGTAAGGTGATCTTGGTGACCAAATGTTGTGCTCTTTATTGTAGTTATAATTGTTGACAGAAATGTTTTGTCGGTAATTAAAGTTATCTTAGTGTGTGCATCTAAATTAAAGTGAAAACATATTATAACGCTATACCATAATAACCATCTATACTTATGCTAGAGTTACAGGTCTATGATATCACGTGTTTAGAATAATACTTTTCTGTATCCACCTCAAAGCATAGCACCTAAAAACGACCCTGTCAGTAGTTGGGAGGTTAAATTAAATGAATTTATTTAAAACAATTCAAAAGAATAGAAACGTTTCAACGCAATATATCTTGACTAAAGTAAATTAAACATTTATGTTCATTTGGTCCGAAAAATTATAAATTTGTATTTTTATTATATTTTCATGGAACCCATTTATTGTCGATATGATATGACTATTAAAAGTATTTTTAATTATTACAAACTTATAACTATCTTCAAATTAAGTTATCATGGCCTTTAATTAATATTTGATTCACTAAAAATTCGTTATTTGGCTCTACAACATAAAGTAATTCTTATAGTAAAAACAAAATGTCGATATCTTTTCACACATCTTTTTTCCATTGTTAGTTGTACTTATATTCTTATCAAGTGTACAAATAATGCTAAAAAATATCTGCTGGATGAGGATCATCTATTAGCTCATCAGACTTCAGAGAATGGATTCCGACAATATTGTATAAAGCTTCTCTATATAATATAATCCTTGCGAACTGTATGTCTTTGCTAGTTAAATTTATTTCTATGCAATTTGCCACAATTCGATTGTACTTTAATATGAAACTGCTGTTTTACTCAATGACAGAAAAAATTGCCAGTTCATGACGATTTGATCATTTCAGACATCAGTTATCCCATCTAGTTGTTCTCTATTAATATCTATGAAATAAATTGATAAACGATAAATATAGTATTGATTGATTGACTGGTGTTCTAACCTTATAGATTAAAAACACATTATCTAGAGAAAACACGACAGTTTTATATAAATTTCATAGATGACTAACCTTGTAGAAATAACCTCCATTTATTAAAATTTATATATTTGAATGCATTATATTGTTTTCTATCTATTAATAATAATTAATTTAAAATTTAATTTCTTTATTAACATTATTACTATTAATTTAGATTTTGACACTATTATCATGAATATTAGTATTATAAAAATGATAATAATACATAACAGATGATTATAATTGTCTCTACAATATGTAACATTATTATTACTGTGAAATAGGCATTCATATACTTAATTAGACATATCATATAAATCTAAAGTAGTTCAATTTTATAAAGCTTTTAACTATAATGAAAGAAAAATATTCTTGAGCATTAACCGCTTAATATGTTTCGATAAATTCCGAGCCAGCTAATTGTTTAGAGAATACTAAAATAACAAATTTAGCGGAAAAATGAAATAAGTATCACAAAAAATATTTATATCGGCAGGAAAAAGACATAGTATGTGTTGTATAAGACTACGCCCTATATTTTGTTGTAATTATAATGTGAAGCATTTCAATATTAATATATCTTATGTCATATATACAGTCATTTGTATGTATTGTGAATTATGTGTGTTCATATATAAAGTAGCCTGTGTTAAATTTATTCATAAAATATAATTACTAAATTGTATTTCAAAAATAGTTTCTTTCAGAAAAAGACATTTTAGGTGCCACACCACCTATTGTTAAGTATTGAACTACTAAATTATTGTCAGAATTATTCGACTTTTATCTATAGGAATTTGAGAAAAAATCGAGATATCTAACCATTTTAATTAAATTGAATATTTAAAAAAATTAATTCGCTAAAAATTGACAAAAAGAAAATAAGAGTACTTGCATTAAAGTATAAATTAATTGTTAACCGACATAATACTTTGATAAGTGTCATAATTGTGGACTACATATATACTTCGCGTGGCAATTCACCAATGAGGAGAAGATACAGGCTTCAAAATACATCCAGAACGCAATATTTGTGATCTAGACTTTACGGACGATATTGCACTCCTAAGAAATTCAGTAGAGTACAGTCACTTTGCTTAATAAGTAGGCCTGATAGAATAAACAGAATAAACAGGAAAAATCAAAAGACCGAATACATGAAGCTTAACAAAATAAAATCCCCAAATCTACACACCCTTAATGGAATAATTGAACAAGTCCAAAACTTCAAGTACCTCAGTGGGTTGGGTTGGTTCATCTGCCAAAGATCTTAACAACAGGCCTTTCCTTTGCGGCCACAAACAAACTCGAACAAGTTTGGAAATCAACATGTTCAACCAACAACAAGATTAATATTTTTAAAGCAATAGTGCAGAGAATCTTGGAATTGCACTTTAACAAAACAAATGACCTCTAGACTTGACGGTGCCTTCACTAGAATGCTTCGCAGAGTGAAACGCATTCATACCAGTCACACTACAAACACAGTTTTGTATGATGGCCTCCCAAAAAGCATTCAAAATCGCATCGAAAACACAACGTCTGAGCTTCATTGGCAACTGAGTGTGTGCAGTGACCAATCGGCCCCTCAATCTGTGGGAAGAAGCCATCAAGGTCGGCCAGGAAATCGGCTAACATTCACTAAACAGGTAAAAGAGTGTCTTCCCAGCTCGATTTTACTGAGATACTCAGTGTGGAGAATAATTAGCACTCACCAGATTATCTAACTTGTTGTCTACTTTACTGTTTAGTCTGAATTTTGCCAAATAAGTGGATTCGTTGCCTTGCTCTGTAAAATTTTGATCCCCAATCTTGGCATCTAATCAACTGATTTAAGAGGATGATATGATGAAATAATTGTTAAAAACACATTTCGAAATATTGTAACAAGTTCAAAATCTAAAATAATTGAAATAAATTTAAATAATTCAAAACATTTCTTTTCTTTTTCAAATTTGATTCCTTTTTCAACATTTTACGGAAATTTTTATTATTATTATTTTTTCAGCAAATTAATTGTGTTGACATTATTATTTAATGAAATCGTAATAATATATTTTCAATAGTCATAATTTTTAAATAAAAAATATATGTTAAACTTTGATTTTGAAATTTAAAACTACTTTAATATTCATTTGTCTGGGAAATATCATATTAAAGATATATTGTATTTATAAACTACGCGAGGAATAATATTTCGAATTTATTTTCATTATTTAAACAAAAAGCCAATTTTATTCATTCCCAAGGCTATTTATTGGTGTCCGTATGCGCAACTATAGATACCAGGGAAATACAGAAAATATAAAAAAATAGGTCGGTTAACCCAAATCAAATAAATAAGGAATCGCTGGAAATTTGAATATATTACGATTTCATTTTTCATGTCAAGAAGTTTTATTCCTATCATAAAAATTAGAGAATAGTTTGTTGAAAAAACAACATATTTAGATTCCCGCAATCTGATGGATGAACACTTTAATGGAATAAAAAATATAACAAGAAGCAAATAATCAAAAATCAGTGTTGTTTTTCTGTTCAGAATTTTTTTATCATTTTTATCCAAAGAAAATTTATCAAAAACACATTTACCTTATATGTATATTTGTTCGTAAGCTCTTAGACTTTTAACTCCCATAATCAAAATATTTATGGTACATTAAAACAAGGAATCTTTGAGGTGTACTTCTGTCGAAATATTTAGACCATTGTTTCATGTCTTCCCCATCACCTTCAAATAGATATTATATATTCGCTTGTGTTGTTCGCTAATGGTACAACAAACTATATTGATAAACTGACTATAAATTCTCTTTGTTGAATTGGAGGTTATAAAAGTCGTTATTTATAATAAAGAAAATAAATATTATTTTGATTGAGAAATTTTCTACTTTTTGAAATTTAATCATTTTTAACGAAAATATGGAATAAAATTGAAATGTCCAGTATGTGAAGGGATGGTAGATACATTTTATTTTTAAGGAAGAAGACATGAAACAATTGTCTAAATGTTTCGACAGAAGTACACCTCAAAGACTATACAAGACGAAACATTCTTCCTTTCAATATAAAACGAGGTAAGGCTTTCGAGGAAATGAATTCTCCCGAGAGCTTACCAAAGAATCTAAGATGGCGTTAAATTGGTAGATGTTTTTTTATATGTGAATTCTCACAGAAATATAACAGCCTTTAAAAGGATTTTATAAAGCAAGTTGACGATTTGTGGCACCACTCCACAGATGTGTATAAACTTCTACCAAATTAATCTTGACAATCTTAAAGTTGAGTTTCAGTCCTTACACTCAAGTACTGTTTAGTACCCATTAGGGAACTGTTAGAAAATGTTTACTATCGACCAAGATGTAACACTAACAATCAAACACATAAATACTGAATATAGTCATAAATATAACAATTGTGGCTTTCGGAATAAGGAAACTCAAACCAGGACTGGCCAAAAGCGATCAGAATCTATCAAGAATTACACCAACAACAAAACAATCCTAATTGAAATAAGAGTTCTTTTCCACTAAACATACTTTGCACCAATCTGATGAAAAGAAATGAAATTGTCCGTTTACATGTAAAATCATATTTTTTTAAAGTATGAAAGAATGGTATGCTAAAATACTATTATGACATTATATGACCTTTATTTATTTTTTAATTATATTTTTTAATTAAAAAGCGCAGAAGTAATTGAAGATAATGTGATGTGACCCAATAATCAGGATAATGTTTATTTGGCTTCTTCAGTTATCGTATTGCTCGGGTAAGAAAAATTGCCCTACCGCTGTTGACAAAGTTTCCATTCGGTATCTTGTTTCATATTTGCAATTTTGGTTTCCTGAATTAATGAGAAAAATAATGTTCTTTTTTCCACCAAGTCCCTCCACTGCACTGCACCGCATTCAAATTTCAATTCATCGTCACCTCAAGCAAAAACAAAGCACGCCTCCAATCTAAAACTAAGCTTCCGAAAGATTTGACAATGGTTATGAAGACACGAATCCTAAAATAACGAAATGAAGTGTTTTTATAATTTTTCTTTCTTAATTAAGAGCCGAAATCGACGTCAGTATAGACAAAAAGTTTGGGATCATTTGTACAAAATCATTCAGGTATAGTTACTGGTCACAAAAGACCTGAAACTTTTGATCGAAATCACAATTTTATATAAAAAGAAAAAAACGAATAGTTTCAGTTAATTCGGAATGGCATAATTTTCTAAAAGAACAAAAGAAGTGAAATTTATGAAGAAACTGTTTTTGAAAGCAGCACCGTCATACCCGAGTGAGTCATTCACAGTTTTATAGGAAAGATCAAATGGCGTTCGATATCGCTGCAGTAGTAAATCATAAATTAACTTTAAAATCGCTTCATTATATAAATGCCAGGCTCAAATATAATTCCTATTTACATGCATAAAATGTCGATAAGTCATTTGCGGGAGGTTAAAACATCAAGAGGAAGCGCCATGTAATTTGATTTAATAAACCCAATTGTTTTTAGTTTTATTTTGAGGGCATGAAAGGAAGATTGTATATAGTTAGATCTGTCGAGTAGGTTCCGGCCATTGTCTTTACGCTAATAATGCCATTAGATCAGAGGTTTATACCAATATTACAATATTTACCATAATGGAATAATTAACTAATTTAAATAGTTACAAATACAACATTGAATTTTTTAATAATCAAAACACCTACTTTTTTTTAAATCCATTGCATAAAATATAATAATATATATTATTATAGTGTATTGTATTATATTGTGGTTTTCTTAAATAGAATGAGAGTGGGCGTTTTAACAGTTTTAATGAAAATGAATTCTACTAAAATATGTAAATATATGAGTAGAAAAGTTTAAATAAAAGATAAAGAAAAAACTTATATTAGTAAAGAAAAAATGTGTTTTATTTTAAATTTTAACTTTGCACGATAAGTATAATGTAACTTTTTATTAAAATTTCTTGATAAGAATATAAACCGTCATTAGCCAAAACAACTGCAGATAATGGACTAGTAATCCTTACTTAATTCATATTGAAAAAAATAAACATGTTCTTTAATCAATTCATTTCAACATTGAAAATATTGAGTATTTGTCGTTCTAAATTTTTCTGTTTACGATTAACTAAATTAACTAAATTAAATAAAATTGTATTGTATTGTATTGTATTGTATTGTATTGTATTGTATTGTATTGTATTGTATTGTATTGTATTGTATTGTAT